>KV417577.1:137987-289599 GCA_001630335.1 Athelia psychrophila
CCGAGTCCGATTCCGAGGAACAGTGTTGGATGGCATGGATGATGGACAGGAGCTAAAATTTTACGAATTGAGATACAGCAGTAATTACGAGTACGAATTAGTGGGAGCGAAACGGACGAGAAACCGATGTGAATCCTTCTGTTCAGAGTAGCCACACGATTCACATCCGTTTCTGGCCTCAAGAAACACCGTCGAAACGGGTCTCGAAACGGGATCGAAACGGCTACTCTGAACACCCCTACTGTGTGCAGCATGTGTGCAGCCCATTTCTCAATAGAGGGCCCATCACAATTCATTACCATGATGTGTACTTAGTACTAGCATATCAACCATTGTGGTAGATAGAACAGCCTGTGGGTTGAAGGGTTCATCAGGTGAGCACACAGCAAGACATGGTGATGGATGGCCGCAGAACATGGCAGTACAGGCTACTTGTGCCTACCCTGTCCGATGTCTGGTGCCGAACCATTACCTCGTATGCCCCAGCGTGGAGTGTATAGCACCCTAGCACATCATATATAATGAATTTCATTATTCGGGTGAGCAAGTATTGATGGGTGCATATAATAACACACCTACTCTGTCCTATAATATTTCTAGTGTTGGACATAGTACGTGTGCCGACATATAGTCTAAAAAGGATTGGCGGCAGACAATACTAAGAGTGAACGAAGATGGTGTTGAGCGGCCGTGTGTTGGCATCTGCGACAAGCAGGATAGTTCAAGTCTTGACAATCCAAGCTTTCACGAAAGAGACAGTGTATTGCAATTATAAGAACGCGGAATTATACAGCAGACGCCCTCGAACCGGCTAACCGATCTGCAACCTATAGGAACAAACGCCAGCACGGATATCCCAACAAAATCAGATGTGCTCGCGACAACATGGAGGGGAATTGTGGCGGTCGGGATGGACTCACATCTCGAATATAAGGCAGGCTGAGGAGATTCCCGACGAATGGTAATTGACGCATGAAGGTTAGGATTACAGGGAAGAATGCCCTATAGACGCAATCCTTACTGATTAGCGTTCATAATCGCGAGTAGGGGTAGAATACACGCACCCAAAGAGATTCAAGAACCCAAAAGCCTCCACGATAATGCCAATGAATGGCCACTTCAAGAACACAAGCAGGATACCCCCGATGAAACACGCCGTCCCGCGCATCTTCTCCTTCCGCGCAAAGAAGAAGAACGTCTTTTGGGGGCCGATGATGAGCGTCAAGCCAGAAATGAAAAGGACCTGGCGGTGTAAAGTTTAGCACATCATCGTCTCAGGCAAGCAGCAAGTTGACACGCACATTTCCCAGAGCGAGAAGAGCACCGTCGAAGAAGAGAATGACGCCTAGCATCATGAACAGCCCGCCGAATGAAGTGAGCGCCACGCCAATCTCTGCGAATGGGTAGACAGGTCAGCGCGTTTGTTCAGTCATTCATTCATCCTAGGGACTGCAGGATCGAGGAGCGCACTTACTCTGGGCATCTGAGAGCCACATGACTATCTCTTTGTTCAAGATGGATAGGTCGAGGTACTTTTGAGATGTGCGGCTAAGCAACCGAGGAAGCGAGGAGGTAGAGGATGGCGGCGTGTCACCAGAACGTGTCGTCCATGTATTGGGATCGCGTCCTCTGATCGTGGGAAGGCGCCTTCTGCAGCCTGCCTCTCAACTGCCTCTCTCAAACACTCTGATCTCGATATTCCTGCTTGTCTTCCAAATTTCTCGGCATAACAAGGAACTCGGAGTACACCACCGAAGCGCTCTTCTGCCATGGCATGTGCGTACACCCGCTGACTCCTCTGTCAAAGAAGGCCTTCTCTTATTCGATGCGCGCATGCAGTTGGTTGGACACAAACGCTGCAGGCACGAGCAGAGACTTCCTCGGAAGCTGCATCACTGAAAGGGTTAGCCAATATTTCTACTGTGACGCTCAATCCCAACTTATCCATTGTCCAGTCAGACTGCCAAAACTCCTATCATAGCAGGGACAATATGCGGCTTCTTTCTATTGCTCGGTTGGACGCTATCTCTCATTTCCTGTCTCGTTCGCCAACGGAGGGAGAAAAGGAGAGAAATGAAGGTAGCAGCGGGATTGAAAGCTCCCAGACCGGTCGTCCCGCCCAAAGAGAAGTACATCATCCCACCCGATCCCGCCGTCGTACTTGGTCAGCGACAACCGGGAGAACACGTGGTGGTAGAGGAGAAGCACAGGTTTAACCATCACAAGCACGCCAAAACCTTGCCATCTACGGAGGGGAATGGCGCAGGCGACTCAGGCGACATGAATGGGCTTAACAGTCCATACCGCGACTGAGCCATTCCCAGAACGCCTGACCAATCAAACGGCTTCGTGACATCCGTTATTATTCGTCGATTTCAGTCATTGTACATCATGTTTTTACATTCCGGTAATGGGAGACTCTGCTGCACACATATTTCAATCAGTGTAGGCCCCCACATTAGCCGGCTATGCGACGAGGTTCAGAAAGCGACAAACTGAAGCAATGAAAATACTCACGGCAACATCACGCGCGTATCTGAACAAGACTCCCCGCTTCTCCTTGAACTGCCCCTTGTCAGACGCATCCCACTCCTGCTTTCGACGCGCTTGCTCCTGGTCATCGACCAGCCAGTCTATGACCCGCCTTTCCGAGTCAACGACAATTCGATCACCGTCCTTGACCAAGGCGATTGGCCCACCCAGACGAGCCTCGGGTACTACGTGCCCGATAATGAAACCGCGACTGGCACCCGAGAAGCGTCCATCCGTGATGAGTGCCGTGGAATCCCCCAAGCCCGCTCCCATCAGTGCTCCAGTGGGGCCTATATGCGAATATAGGTGTGTCAGAAAGGGTCACCGCGCTCGTGTACGACGAGTCTCTCACCCAACATCTATGGCCGGGGTAAATACCGTGGACAATGCTCACAAAGAGAATGAGTACTTACCTCTGGCATTCCTGGCGCACCCTTGGGACCCTGGTAACGAAATATGAGGACCATTCCGGGTTTGATTTCACCAGCTTCGAGAGCCGGGTAGAATCCATCGAGACTAGAGAAATTTCTGTTCAGAAGTGCTCGAACAATCGGTCAATATCTGTCCCACCTGTCGAAGCACCTAGCCTCGCCCTGACACACAACCATAAGTCAAATTTGTTTAGCGGTGTGTTGGTCACAAACCTCAAACCGTCCACCCTCCTGCCCGGTCAGCTTCGCAACCGCCGTCCCTGGCGCAAGGTTGCCCCTCAGGATCGTAATATGACCCGTCTTCTTCAGCGGCTGTTCCAACTTCCTGATAACATCCTGATTTTCAAACTCTAGTTCCTCGACGTCTTCCAGATTCTGCGCCAGGGTCTTGCCAGTGACCGTCATTTGTGTGCCGTCAATGAGGTCAGTGTGTTTGAGGAGGTATTTCAGCAGGGCCGGGATGCCTCCGACTCGATGAACGTCTTCCATGTAGTACTTTCCAGAGGGTCTGGATGAGTGTGAGCGAGCATCGACAGTGGGATGATAGTCGTCGCGAAACTCACTTCAGGTCTGCAAGGTACGGGGTCTTGTCCGCAATTACTTGGAAGTCATCGATGGACAGCTCGATGTCCGCAGATCGAGCCATGGCGAGAAAATGCAGAACCTATTCGCTAGTATGAGCATTACAATAGTTGTAGCCCTGGAGTACCTACCGCGTTCGTTGATCCGCCAAGAATATTGAGCAGCACGATAGCATTCAAAAACGATTGTCGGGTCACAATATCCCTATCCAATGTGAATAAGTTTCATGACAACCAAGGAATCTCGCAACAGACCTGGGCTTGAGATCTATCGCCAAGAGCTTCTTGAGATAGCCAGCTGCTCTGACGCACTCTTGCACTTTCCCTAGCGAGCCAAGTCAGCAGAGTAACAAAAGCTTCGCAGATATCCCAACCTGGGTAAAGAGCTGGTGTACTGGAGGAGTAAGGCAGGGACATGCCAAGCACTTCGAGCGCTGAGCTCATCGTGTTCGCTGTATACATGCCTCCGCAGGCCCCAGCACCAGGGCAAGCATGACGGACGACGTCGAAGCGCTGTTCATCATTGATCTTGCCTACCGAAAAGGCACCTGTCATGAATGTTAGTCGTACTGACAAAACAATCATGGGAATCTCATGGCACCGTATGATTCAAAGGCGTCTGAGATGTTCACGGTGCCACCTTTCTTCAGGCCCATTTCTGGGCATTCTACATGGCGAGTTCCTGGTTGTATAGTACCGCCATATACGATAATTGTAGGACGATTATGGCGCACGGCTGCCATGAAGCAGCCGGGCATATTCTTGTCACATCCAGGTATAGAGATATTTCCATCATAATGTTGAGCCTTCCGAAGTGTTAATAGCTTCTCGGATGAGTGTATTCAGGGTAGAGCACACGAACCATGACAACCTGGAGTTTTTAATGAGTCAGGTAGTTGCTAATATGAATCAAACACTTACTGATTCGATGGAATCCGCGATGATGTCTCGGCTGGGTAGGCTGTGGCAGTATGTATCAATGGCTACCCTGTTCGTATAGCTGCATTCCCACTCAACGAGTATCTCATTCCTAGATTCGATGAGCACAATGCCTTACTCAGATGTGTTTGTCCTCACCGTCTGTGCCCATGGTGATAGCATCTGACACGCCAATCGTGTTGAATGTCAAGCCGACCATTTCTTCTTCTTCGCATCCTTGCTTGACTTTCTTGGCCAAGTCGAGCTGTTCAAGGGATGTATGAGCCTTTCAGTGGTCTGGCAGGAGCAAGATGTTATCTTACCAAATGTGAGTTGCAGGGATTTCCCTGGCGTAGCAAAATCAGCTTCATTTCAAATTGAGTCTAATATATAGTAACAACTAACCTCCCACCTAGCAAATTCAGCTTCACTTTAGATAACGTGAATTACACAGATAGATATAGCTGACCAGATGGGGGAAATTCCTATCTTTAGATAACATTAGATAACGAGTTACCGACAACCGCGATGTCTTTACCTGAGGTTTACTCATATCTTGTTCAGTCAGTCCGACCGCATAAACTGAGTTGGTTTCCGCTGTTCAGTACATCATTTGCGAAACAAAATATAGACTTCTTACGCATGGCCTGCGCTCCGCCGCGCGCCTGCATCGAGGTCAGCAATACAGTAATCAAGATAAGAAACAGTGCGTTGCCTTGTTCTGAGTTATTTGGCATGATATCTTGTTCAATTTCGCATCAGCCACAAGAGGTGATGACTTGGGCACAGTATGACTGATTCAAGCAAGACGGTCAGCGATCGAGGAGGCCGAGAGGCGATGTACGCTACATTTGGACGTCACCAGTGGCCATGATGAAAATGGGGGATGAAGTACAAGGAAGAGTCTGAGCCAAATCTGAGCTATCGATGTGATCGAATAGGTTGAATCGTCCCGTGCTCTTACATCTTCTCCGGGCCGGTGCGGTGCGTTTGCGGAAAGTCATATTGGGGGCATATGATTGGTTAGTAGCATACAAATCCAATAATACATTCTCTAGAAATCGAACCCTTCCTTGCGGAATACATCCAAGCTCGGGCGATTGTTATCTGTGTGTGTCATCGCAGCCAGATCAGAGCGGTCCTACGAGAAATATATCAGCATGTACTTCCAAACATATTTAATGGAAGAACACGCACCATCGACAAAAGCGCGCGGCGGAGCGTGAACCAGAGCTGATCGCCTGTATCGCCCTTTGCACCCTGCTCGTTGCTGTTCGTCTGTTGCATGTTCAAGGCGCTAAGGAAGTGCTCCGCCGCCTCCTTGTAAGCACCGATGTTCAAGCCTGAGGAATGGACCGCTGTCAGACATAAATATATGGGAAGGATGTGTTGACGCACATGCGACCCCGACATTGTAAATTGCCCTGGTGTACGTGGGATGTATATTAAGGGCGTTCCGATAGGCACCCAAAGCCTCCTCCGGCTTGCTACCGTTCGACAAGGACGATCCATATCTATTCCACAGAAGATAGTCCTGGAGAAGCTCGTCAGCAAAAAATTGACCTGTTGATGGGCAAGAGCTACTCACATCGGGCCGCGCTTGCAATGCGCTACCAAAGCAGTCCTTCGCCCGGTCAAATTCAGAGTTTGTGTAGAACAGTACACCTAAACCGATCTGCACTTCGGGATCCAGAATACCCTCAGCATGCTGCATTCGGGCAAGACTCAAGAATGCATCTGTAACGCGACTATGCGCATCCCATGTGGAGTGTTTCTTGACGGAATTGACGGTGCCTTCTGCAATAGGGTGGGATGGGTGGCGAGCCATAAGCCAACGAAGAAGCATGGCATACGAGGCCCGCTCGTAAGACTCGTTGGTGTACGAAATCGCTAGTGACTAGATCACCGTCGTTAGGAAGGTAGTGCAGACGATAATAAGATGGTTTACCATCTGACCGGCACCGACGGCTCCAGCCTCTTCGGCCCTCTTCACGCCCTCCGTTAGAGCCCGCATGCCCAACTCTTCACGCTCATCCATATTGCGGGTTTCTCCTAGAAGGATCCAGGCTTCATACCCTCCTTCCCCTAGCTCACCCTTCTGAATCGCTGCTTCCAGCAGTAGCGCAGCTTCCGATAAAGAACCACTGTTTGATAAAACTTCCTTTGCATCAGAGAGGAAAGATCGGGTTGACTCTGACGGATATGGCATGTGTTTGTTGTTCGTTTCTGTGCGCAATTCAATACAAATGAGATACTGGAGAGAGGCATATTGGCTCACCAAATGTGTAAGGGCTGAGAATAGGATAACCGTCCTCGTCGAAAGCCGGTTGGCTTGAGTGGTCAGCACTTTCTCCAGCTCGAAAAGCATCCTGCATAGCTCCATTGAAGTCGTAATCCAGATCATCCTCTCGCTGGGAGCCCATGACTTGATTGAACTCCGCCTCCCATTTAGCCAGATCTTCTTTCGGTGGTGCCACATCAGAGTTTTGCAGCTGATCCCAAACCCTACAGAAAGTTCAATGAGATAGTCAAGGGGGACAGTTAATATCACAAACCGATTAAAGTCGGTACCCTGCCCATCAACTTTGGCTTCATCAAGTGTGGCATTCTTCATTAGTTCTTCAACATTGGTTACGCCGTCTTTAACCTCCTCGATCCCAGAAGTAGTCGCACTCTGCGGGCCGAGAGAGGCTGAAACTTGCGCAAATGCAGCCTCGAAGTCAACATCTCTGAGTTTGCCCTTCCCCTTCCCTTGATCAAAAGTCGGCTGATTGCCTTGGAACATGTTATTCCCGCCCATTCCATACATTCCCATTTGCATAGGGTTATTGTACATGCCGCCAGAAGGCATGAACGACGGCCGTTGTTGCACTGTCGTTCATTCATGAGCACATATCCTGTGACCAAACAGCGCAACACTTACATTCTTGCTGAGCAGAGATTGGATCATGCTGAATGGAGGCACCTGGCTGAGGGTGCTGCTGCTGAGTCCCAAAGTCTGCTGCCCAGTTGGCGTGGGTCTGGTTCTGAGCGACTGCTTGATGGAACTGTTGTTCTCTCGCCCACGCCTCGTTCAGATCGGGACCCGCTCTGCCCCCCATCCTCGCTAGATCGGCAGGCCCGGGAAGCTGGTGAGGCATACCGAAGGATGGTCCCATATTTGACCCTTGACCATTCCCTTCAAAGAACTGCCTAGCCATGGCCATGTCCTGCTGATTGACAGGACCTGCAACTGTTCCGGGCAGGTGGTGAAGCTGGGACAGTCAGATGGCATTGCAGGAATGAGATCGAAGAACTCACTCTCCCCGAGGATGGACCTGCAATTCTGTCCTATTAGCATAGTTATCGTTAGTCCGAAATTAATAATTCATCATGCATTTGGGGACGCACCTGTTGAAGACTTCGATCACCTTCGGTATGCTTAAGCACCTGGGACAGCGGGTTGGATGGTACAGCACATTCCGAGCCAGAAATGAGGCCTTGAAGTGACATTGTGAGGAGTGCTTTTGCGCACAGTAAATAGGTAGAAAGGAGAATCCGACGGTTGTATGACAAGGTTCGTCTGCAGCTGACTGAGCTGGAGCCAGGAGCACCGGTAAATCGGAGTCGAAGTAAGCGCCGTGTTATTTACCCCGAGGCCCAAGCCCGTGTTTTCATTTCAAGATTGTTCAACAAGTGCCCAGGCAGGTTCAAAGTATGGTTAAAGGGTTTAATAGAAACACGGCGACTCTAAGCTCAAAATTGCTAAGTATTACGATTCCACGCCCATGGACTCTGTTCGACTCCCAGTTGCTTGGCCGAAGTCTAAGCACGTGTGTCCAATTGATGACCTGAGCCTCCAACGTCCCCACATTCAGGACACCTCGAGCGTTCCGTGGCCCCGTCATACTGTATAAGAGAACTTGAAGTCAGCTCGGACTTGGTAACGTGGTCATTATATCGGCTTACATCTCCAATAACATATAGATGACCGTTCGGGCAGCGGTCGTAATGACCAGCGTGCTCTAATCCTAACATTAAGCTGGAATTTTGACAGAAGAGTGATGCGTGCTCACGGAAATCATGGTTGGTTCTCAATGCTTTGATGACAGCCATCTGCTCCTCGAGAGAAACTTGTTGGTGGAACGTGCCAAACTTCAAAGAGCGATAAATTCGGTCCCATTCCTCCACGATAGTGTTTGCGATGCCACTGAAATTCTCTAGAAGCCATTGGCGATCCTCCGGAGTATCCTTTACTTCGATGTACTTTTCAGCAGTCTGTAAAACCTGTTCTTCTGCACGAGCGGCCTTCATTTCCGCGTCGGCCACCAATTCCTCGCGAAATTCGCCCAATTGTTTGCTTTGGCAAATGGCAGCTACTCTGAACCGGAAGGCCTCGAGATCCGCCCTCAAGATGTAGACGGTGGATTTTGCCGCTTGACGCAGCGATTCAGAACTCTTAGCGATGTCAAATGCGACTTGCGCATCCTTCGAGCAAGTGCGAAGCATGAACTGTATGTAAAACGCCCACTGTCGCATCTGCTCTGGAGCATAGGTTTTGGCTCGGCCAGCAGCAACTTCCAACCACTTCTGGGCCAGACCCGCCAACGTAAATCGGATATCCAGCGTGATCCAAAACGCCTCCACCAAAAAGCGCTTGTCGGCACGGGGATGAGGTTGCCCGACCTTCATTCGGGCCATGCGCATCGCATACTCTTCTGGACGCCGCGGCGCATGCGCAGGATCCTCCATCATTCTGTTCATCTCGTCCTCGTAGAGATACGAGAATGCTGATTCCCAGGCGCAGACATGTGCAGATCGAGTTTCGGCAATTTGGCGAGTGCGGCCATAAGCACGTATGAGCTGGGAGTTGACCTTTTGCCATGATTGTGCAGCTGCCTGATCAACGCTGTAAAGCTTGCTCCCAGGGTGCACAGTATCGGCATGGGCCGGAATATCCAGCTTTCCCTCCAGAATAACGTTCCTAGCTTTCTTCTGAGGCTTCTGAGCCTTGGTGGCCGCGACATTGCGGGTGACTTTAACTCCAGCTGCCTCCGTCTCGACCATTTGCTTCCTCTCTTCGTTGGATACGGACTCAATTGAACGCGAAACGTCTTGTAGGGCGAGTGTCATTTTGGACGCAACATTGTTCTCCAATATGTCCAAGTCAGCGCGCTTGAAGACCCGGCCGTAACGAGGCGAGGTGATGGCGATACGACAAGTCGGACACATGGGAGGCTTTTTGAATCCAGTTGAAGGATCTTCCAATCCAATCCATGGACCCTCAGGACCTTCTCGTTTATAGTAGTCTGTCATCCTACACACCCCGTCAAGAGCCTCCACTGTGAACACATGGTGACAGTTGGGAAGAGCGATTAGAATGTTCTCCAACGAGTCACTGGTGGTATCGATTTCTCCGAGTGTGCGATTTAAAAGAACGTCCACGATAGTCTCCTTGGCGCCTTCACTGGCGCACACAGTGCATACTTGTAGCCGGCAATCTTCGCCGCATACTAAAGAAGCGAGTTAGTTTTAGTTGTGATGGGTTGACAGTTGATTAGAAAAAGCCTTACCCGAAGAGCAAGGGTGACCGCACTTGAGTAACTTTCCGCACCGTTTGTCGCACGGAAGGCGGGCGCAAACCTATCTGGGAATCAGCTTGCGAATAGAAATTTGCGTAATAAATATGCTTACCGATCCACACGGTACGGGGCAGGTATAATGAGGACATTCCCTGCAGTCTTGATGAGTTCATTCCTAAATTTGACAAATAGATTCTCACCAACGACACTTCTTCTGACACGGGGCGCATAGTGTCGAGCAATTCTTCTTGCACCGAGCGTGAGCACATGCTTGGCGACATTCTTTCTTGCAGATGGTGGTGCATTGGTGGGTTTTCGAGCAGGGATTGTCGCAACGATGTTCGCAGTAAAGCGTTTTCTGACAAGGATGTTGTTTATGGTTTTCCCTTGCGATAGGACCATCGGCGATGGTGCGGCGATTGAATCGCAGGCACTCGTGACAGCGAGCTTTGCAGTCTCGACCACAGCAATTATCCATAATCCCACCGCAGAAAGCCTGGCACAAATACTTGGTGATATCGCTTGAGCACTTCGTCTCCACTGTGTGCTCGCAGTCCGGGAGAGATTTTATGACAACCTCATCGCATAGATAGTGAGCGACATCTCTTGAGCACCTCATCTCCGCTGTGTGATCGCAGCCCGGGAGAGATTGTATGACAGCCTTGTCGCATAGATAGTGAGCGACATCGCTTGAGCACCTCATCTTCGCTGTGTGATCGCAGCCCGGCAGAGATTTTATGACAACCTTGTCGCATAGATAGTGAGCGACATCGCTTGAGCACCTCATCTCCGCTGTGTGCTCGCAGCCCGGGAGAGATTGTATGACAGTCTTGTCGCATAGATAGTGAGCGACATCTCTTGAGCACTTCATCTCCGCTGTGTGCTCGCAGCCCGGGAGAGATTTTATGACAGCCTTGTCGCATAGATAGTGAGCGACATCGCTTGAGCACCTCATCTTCGCTGTGTGATCGCAGCCCGGCAGAGATTTTATGACAACCTCGTCACATGACAAATCGGACAGGGAGTCGAACTGGGAACTATAAGGAAAAGTTCATTAGATATGCACTCGTGTATCTGGTGGAATGTACGAACCAAAGGACCGAATCCTTCCGGTGCCCACAAGGCAGTTGTACAGACGGGATGGGGAATCGACAATCACTGCAGGGATCAACACATTGTCTACGGCAAGGATGGCCTCTTGGACAAAGCCTTCGGCAGGCCCGAATACACGTTATGGAAACGTGATTGGGATCATCAGAATGACACTGACAGAATAATCAGTTTTGCGTATAGGTGGGTTGAAACAGGCTCGCACCTTGAATGGACAGATATGACCGCATTTAAGTAGTACATCGCAGGCTCGGAGACAGCCCCCTGCAGCTATATCAATGCATGCTGCTAAGAATCAAGTTGTACAATCTCACCATCAGGAGCAATGCGAGGCAGTTTGCCTGGCACTGAAACGAACTCCACCGCCTCTGGGTGGCGATGGCAGACTATTGGGAACCCTTGTCCTACAGCTTCATCTTCTTCTAGCTCATCAACTATTTGCTGCCACATTCGGCTTCGAGCGGCAAGGTTCGAATGATTTCCTAATATGAAAAGCCCTTCACGAGCGCGAGATAGAGCGACTGAGATTACGTTAGCATGCGAATATGATACTAACAAGGGTGCAAAATACCATTGGTACGATTTTCCGACTGGAATGAAGAATTAGTAACCTGTCGGAAGAATCATAAACGCTTGGCGGTATAAGAGGCCCACCTTGAGGAACCCAATATTAACTCGTCCACCCTTTGAGAATCCAGCGTCATCCAGCTCATCAAGGGCCCCGGAGTTTCTGACCAAAGATAGAATGACAATCTGGAAGCCAGTAGTGAGAGACAATTGGGCAGGGTTGGGGGTAAACTTACTTTGGCTTCTTCTCCTTGATAGTTGTCCACGGTTCGGAGACGAACCTAAAGCCAGTAAAAGCTGAGAAACTTTGAAATAACGACGAGTAAAAACTACGCACTCTTTTAGAAACCTGCACTCGTTCCACTCCGGATTCCACTTCTAGGACGTCCTCTTTATCAGCTTCCTGTTCAGCCAGATCTACTTGGTCGCGACCGTCGATCACGACTGCTACTTCATTGGCCAATGCATCTCGAACTTTGGCCAGTTGGCCAAGGTATGCGCACAGTACAACAATGTCACCTTCCTCGGAGTAACAGCCTTGCCTGCGACGAAATTTAGCGACAATGTTAGCAAGAGGTGCTGGTATCTAACCGTAACAGATATAACACCAAATCTTTGATCATTGCAACCTATGCGAAAGACAAGTTAGCAAGTCAGGGTTCCGGATCAAAGTTGTTCTTCACTTCATAGTCGTTGAACTTGCTTCCAGATTCTTCAGCGCCCGCATTCTCGCGATGAGAATGCGTCAAGAAAAATACATTCTTTGCAATACCCCGCACATCCGGATATTGTTTAACGAGGTCGTGATCTTCAAGAGTCGGGTACAGCGTGTGCCTTGAAAACTGGTCAGTTGAGCGCGGAGAATAACCCGAAATTTAAAAGACCTGATGAGGTTTGATATTGTTGGCCTCATACGGCGCTGAACATCTATCCGCGACATGGGGAATCCTGACGTTGCCAGCCGCTCCATGAGAGACATATCAAATTTGTAGAGCTGGCTCCCGCGCCGGCTGTCCATTGACAAAGCTATATATCGACTAGCGTTAAATGTGATGATGACACTGGTGGAAGTGTTACGCACAATAATTATTCAGGGTGGGCCGCAATTGCTGAGGATCCCCAACGAGAATCATATGTTCGATCGAAGGGACCAAGGACCCCAACACATGAGCCTCGAGCACTTGGCCAGCTTCCTCAACTAACATAATACGGGGTTCCACGCCCTGCATAGTTGTATATGAGAGAGGCGACAATGGGTTTCAGACTCCACACACCTTCAACAGAGATCCCAGTTTGGCCGCTCCTGTGTACGATGAAATCACATCAGTCAAATGAAAGCATTAATTCGGCGGGAAGAAGCAAAACCTGTTGTTGTGCATCCTATGATATCGATGTTTTTAAGCAATTGTCGTCGAACCTATATTTGCAGCCCAATTTAGTTTCACCAGTGACATCGCCTGAGTAAGATATTCGCACCTCATCTTTCCCCTCGTTGTGCGCTAGAAGCTTCTCGGCATGCGTGGTACGAAGGCGCTCGAAATCTGCCAATTGATTTTCAAGAAGTTCAGCTCGAACATGATCGGTCCAGTATGTGCTCAGTCGAATTCTTTCCGACCGTGATAATGACCAGAGGCTGTCAATATCCAGAAGCGCGTCCAGCTCGCGATCTGTGAAAGGAACTACAGGCACACCATCATACCCGCAAGCGCCAAAGAAGTCGGTGGGGTTGCGAAGATCTGACAGCCGGAGAGTATTCAGTGGCGATTCAGTGCTTGCCTCCGAGACTGCTGCCTCTGTAGTCACTGCCTCGCCCTGGACGAAAGTTGGAGATGGCGGAACCGCATCATTTGGCGGCAGCGAGATCTGGTCAGCTTCCAGGGAAGAGTTTGCCGGCCAATACTCGCTTGCTAAGTCTTGACCGTCGCTGTCACTGTCATTATCTGGGAAAAGGATTTCCAGCCAATCCTCGCTTGCTGAGTCGTCATCGTCGCTGTCGCTGTCTTCTTGTTCGGACATTTCCAGCTGATCGCTGTTTAGGGATCCTGCATTTGCCGTCGCCGCCAATGCTGCATACTTATTTTGGCCAGATCGATCGGAAGTTATTTCTAGAGCCGGCTGGACAACTGGTTCTGGCAAATTGTTCAGCGCATCAATGAAGTCTAGGTCTTGGCCGGTCCTCCAGTATGCATATGTGGAGCGGTCCTGTGCTTCGGTTTGACCCCCTCTACCCACTGTGGACCAAGCACCATTTCTGTCATCAAGGTTGATTGACTGGGCGGTAGAAATCCATTCTGGGGGGTAGACGATGCCTTCATATTGCTCAGGATATTGACGCTCCAAGTGTTGGGTGATCTGGTCGGTGTCGATGGAGACTTTCAGGAAATCAGCCATGAGCTTTTTGACCTGCTCTTCTACGTTCTTGAGTTCACGATAACGCTGGCCAACAGTATGGTCGAGTCTTGACCGCCCGTGTGTCATTTCAAGATTCTCCATGGAAAATTTAGATATCCTTTCGTCGGCTGACCTCCCGCCGAGTCGAACAATTTTGTTCGTCATACCGGTGTCAAGTACCGAGCATAACATGTGGTCCAGAGCTTATTTCGAGGTTCAGACATGAGATATAACAAAACAGGCGGGTTTGATCTCACCGTGATTTGTGAAGGCGATCATGAGAATGGGCCCGAGTTTGTT
The DNA here is from genome assembly GCA_001630335.1 of Athelia psychrophila. Lineage (NCBI taxonomy): Eukaryota > Fungi > Basidiomycota > Agaricomycetes > Atheliales > Atheliaceae > Athelia > Athelia psychrophila. The sequence goes on from KV417577.1 coordinate 152,379, forward strand.
GGCGAGGAGCACTCTCAGAAGCTCGACCCCCGTGTAGCTCTGTAGACAACCCTTCAGATATGATAATATTACCAGGCGACCTGGGGTTTACCTTGCCAGTTCCAGGCGGTCTGCGAAAATAGGTCAGTATGTTATCGCCAGGCACATGGCGCGCGAACATACCCTTGAATTAAAGATATCTTTCTGGTCAATGTGTCGATGATGGAGTCCGCTTGACTTGCATCCAGGCGGCTGCCAGAGCGCAGCTCCTCGCGCGCGAGTGCGACGGAAGCTGGGTCGTGTACAAACATCCTCAGCTCCCGGGGGCCTGCCTCAGCCTCAGCCGGGAATAGGGAAGATAGATCATAGTTGAATCCTGGGACCATGGCAAATGCAGGGGGTTCGACAGTATGTGTGTCGAAGAAACCTGGCGGACGATGTACCAGGCACGGACCGAATGGCACTGACTCTGGTTCAACACGAAGGGCGTCCAGGAACGGGCGGATCGCTTCAAACATCACTGGAGCTTCCACCAGGATCTTGGTGCCGTTGTCCTGGTTCTTCTGCTTCAAGGATTGAAGGATCCGCAGCTCAACCTGTGGATCAAAGAACACCACACGGATTGTCACTCTGTCTTGGCTGGTTTTGGTCGAATCGGCGACTTCTCGTGTTGAGCTGGCCAAAAGACCGAGATGGACCGCAACATCGGTACCCCTCTTCCATACGAGAGCAACCAGCCCTCCTTGCATCAGCCGCTTCCCACTCATGCCCTCCCAAAACTGGGCGCGGGCCTTTGTTTGCGGGGAACGAGCGCGGCCTGGCGGAGCATCGAAGGTGATGGCAGCCGACATTCCTCGCCAATCGGGAGTGATGCTTACGAACTCAAGACTGGTGTAGACGTTGAACATGACTGACTCCCCACCATCCACCTCTCCCCGATATTTTCCCCCACCCTTGGTAATGAGCTCGGAAAGACGGGTCTTGGTCCGCGTAGGAGCGAGTAAATCTTCGCGAACGAGTCGAATGGATGTGCGGAGAGGAGCACTGTTGAGGAGGTCAGCAGAGTCATAAACAACCATGCCTTAAACGTACGTCAATTCCTCCCTCAATAGGCGAAACTGTATGTCCAACAGCCGCTCCATGCTCTCAGCGGGTAAGGGATGAGGTGCATCCCACAGATTTGCAGGCAGGAATGGCAGAAAAGGTGATATCAACTCGTGATGAGTCGGCGCGATTCGTATGTGTTGGATGTCAAGGTTATCATTATCGTGCCTTGGGCCGTCTTTGCGCAATTCCCCGGGGGGTTCATACGCCATGTGCAGCGCGGCTATGATCCCTTCATTCCTCCCTTGCTTCGGTATAGTAGAGGTCGCCTTCGAAGTGCGGTCCTGCTGACGATCGGACTTGGTCTGCTCGCGATCCACGATAGCGATCAGGCGCTCGACTTTGCTGGCCAGGTGGGATGTGATGTGGTTTCGCGCCGCAGGAGTGGCATCCTGGAAAGGATCATCGAATGTTGGGGGAATGGTCGAGATGCCTGCAATCCACGTGCTGGCCCATTCGCCTAGGTGTCTTATAATCGGAGCTAGGCGGGGATATACAGCCACAGCGTTCTTGAAGCGTGTTAAACACCTGTACAATGGTGGTAGTCAGCATGATTCAGCGATAGCGCTGAGGGCACTCACTCGTAGAGCACATTGGCCAGAGATGCGAAGGCCTGGCTGCCTAGAGGGTCCTTCGATACCGCGACCTGAGGATCTCTGAAAGATTTCGCAGCCATGGCAGCCGCCATGCATTCTTCGACTGTGTCGGCGAAGTTCTCCAAGTTGTCCATCACGCACATGAATAGTGCACTAACATGCAGTCATTAGTCCAACAAGACCCTAAAAAGGTGTGGTTCGAAATGTACGCACTTCACCGAATGGCTCAACGTGCTCTTGACAACAAAGTCCGATGAAAGGTACTGGCAGCAAGAATCAACCGCCATTTACTATGAAGTGCATGATGAAAAGCTTACTCTGAGTAAAGGCAAATAGCCTCTTTGAAACGAGAGAACCTGGCTGCTGGAACCTGCTTTGATGGAGACGGGCTTCCACTTCAATATATCGCGAATGCGAAGCAGCCCATTCTCCTATGAAAACAAAAATGAGATTGAAAGTGATGTGAAAAGCGTGAGGCTAACCGAGGCTGTACATCCAGAAAGCAGAAGCTGTAAAGAAGAGCGTATTGAGCATTGTTGGCGAGCTAGTGCTAGAATAAGGTACCTGTCCGTCTTCTGATGTCTAGGTGGAGAGCATGTCAGTACAACACCGATCTGGACGTTTATAAATGATGTTCACCCATGATTCGTTCCCACTACTCGCGCTGCTGATCGGTTTCAGGAATCCATATATATAAAAGGTCTTGCTGAATTGATAATCTTTATGCAAGTAGGTTTTGAGAGCGTTGTGTGCTTCAGGGGGCGTAAGAGTCTTCGAAGTGGGAGATGCAAAATATATATCGCTCCCGGTCCCTGTGATCCTTGACAGTCCTTTTTCTGTGAGGAACGGTGCCAACGCATCCACGGCTCGAGACGATGCAGACGGCCTCGGAAGCGAACGACCTTGCCCCCCGGAACCGGAAGCAGCAGATTGAGACTCATGGCGGAATCGACAGGCGAATCCACGCGTGCACTGTCCGCTGGCCCAATAGGAGTTGCATACTCCTCTGGGAGGCGGCGGGCCGGCTGGCACTGGGCGGACGGCGCTCCCTTGCCGAGAGCGAGAGTGAGAGGGCTGGCTCCCCTGTTGAGAACCTTCATTGTTGGCGCCATTATCGACGTGTCGAAAATTGCATTGAGTGCCTCGACGACACCCGCCTGGTTTTGAGTAGAAATCGCAGACTTTTGGAGGCATGTTGCCGGCCGAAGTTGTTTTTGTGTTGGTGAGACAGGGTGAACGCGCAAAAAGACACCACAAGAGTTGGCCAGTATATATACGAATCGGAGCAAGCGCTGGTGACGGCTTTATCTATGCAATCGCAGAAATATATGTACTGGGAGACGCCTCGAGGCTTGAGCGGGTCCATCTTTCACGAATCACGAAGGAACCAGTAAGACGCCGTGCTGCGGCAACGTTGCACGCAAGAAGATTCCAGATAAGCCTGATATATGCAAAAGAAAGGATCTGCGATGATGGAGAGTCGAACTTGCACAGCAAAGTGTTGGTCTAGAATGAAGTGACACTGACAGTGACCGTGTGAGCAAGTCCGGGTGAGCTCGTGATCGGAATCAAGCGCCGGTCGGAATTCAAGAGAATTCAAGTGCTCCTTGTCGTTCTCGCCTTCTAACCATTATGCTGCGAGCTCGAGCCATTCTAAGCCGCAGAGCATTCGCACGCGGATATGCAACATCACCCCCACCCCATGCTTTGATTTACCTTGAGCATCGTGCAGGCGCTATCGAGTCGGCGTCACTCTCCGCACTCACCGCTGCAGGACAACTGGGCGGACAGGTTACTGCACTGGTTGTTGGGGGGCCGGATGAGGTTACGGCCATTGTAGATCAGGCAAAGAAGTGGGTGTGCTATCTATTGTTTGTTTTCTGGCGCGAACTGATGATCCGCGCAGACTGAAGGGCGTGACTTCAGTGCTGCATTCTTCGTCTGCACAGTATGCTACCCCAATGGCGGAGACCCTTTCACCTCTCCTTGAGAAGCTGCTCTCCGAGAACTCTCCGTTCACGCACGTTGTCTCTGCCCACTCTTCGGCAGCCAAATCCATCCTCCCTCGCGTAGCTGCCATACTGGACGTCCCAGCCCTCTCGGACATCACGTCCCTCGTGCACGATGCATCGTCGAACAGCACAACCTTCACGCGACCCATCTACGCTGGCAACGCCATTGCAACCGTGAAAGCCTCGTCGTCCATCCCGATCAAATTCTTCACCGTGCGGTCCACCGCGTTCGCCGCCGCCGAGTCCGAGGAGGGCGCCAACGCCGAGGTCACGGCTCTTGACGCCGTTGATGTTTCCGACTCCCCTTCCGAGCACGTCAAAACGTCTCTGACCCAGTCAGACCGCCCCGAGCTTGGCGCGGCCAGCCGCATCGTGTCTGGAGGCCGGGCGCTCAAGAACGCAGAGACATTCGAGGCAACACTATACCCATTGGCTGATGTCCTAGGCGCTGCCGTCGGTGCTTCGCGCGCGGCGGTGGATGCCGGTTATGCAGACAACTCGCTGCAGGTCGGCCAGACGGGCAAAGTCGTAGCGCCAGAGCTGTACATGGCTCTAGGGATCTCGGGGGCCATTCAGCATCTCGCAGGCATGAAAGACTCCAAGTTGATCGTAGCCGTGAACAAGGTGCGTTACTGCTAGCTATCAAATCGACGTCTCCCCCCACTGATGACATTATACACACCTCAGGACCCTGATGCGCCTATATTCCAAGTAGCAGATGTCGGACTGGTGGCCGATTTATTCCAAGTAGTACCTGAGCTGACCGAGAAGCTTAAGGCATAGATACAGACCCAAATATTATATTCAAGCACGCATGCATTGAGGTTATTTCGCGGCTGTGCTATTGGTGCTTCGATCGGTGGCTTTATTATAATTGTCCCTGTGGCACTATGTGCGTCACTTCCCATTCGGAATGAACTCTGCCGATCTCTCCAACATTGGGTCACCTCTTTCTCTTCCGCTCACTTCAACTCCCCTACCTCCTTTCCCCCTAACTCAGAACGATGCGCAAGACATCCTATGTAGTCACCTTTTTCTTCACCCTCTTCGTTTTTGTTATCGTACGTTCCACACCGACCAAAACCAACTGTATCGCAGATTCACCCAACATTTCAGACGATACTGTCTGCTGAGCGGCCGGACTGGTGAGCTAGCCATCTACAGAAGCGGGACTTGACACGAGCCTCTGCAGGTTGGTGATAAAAGGCCCATCGGGCGCCGATGGTGAACAAGTCACCACCCGATTCGGGCTGCTGGAGCGCTGCGAGCGCCGCATCGTGTGGGAAGGGCGCAATCGCTGGGTGGACCACAGCTGCCGCTCGTTCCCCATGCGCGTGCAGGACCACTGTGACGAGGAGAACAAGCACTTCTGCGTAGCGTTCACGAGCGCGCGATATGCTACAGAGCTAGGCACTGGGTTCAGTGCCATGGCGCTGGTGGCGCTCCTGATCGGCGTCAGTACGCATTCGAGGCGGAGGCGGATTTGGCGGGCGGTGGCGGGTCTGGTGGCCCTGCACTGTGCGTTATCATAGCTCTTGTTTTGGCGCGCAGGGCTGACTGCTTCCAGCCATATTCCAGCTCGTCACGTTCGCCCTCATCACAGATATCTACGTCCAGCACCGGTACACTCCCTTCGATAAAGCCGGTTTGAGTGCGTGACGTTTCACTGGGATATCGAATGTCGTTCTGACCGTGTGGATAGGCGCTGGTTACTTTTTGAATCTCCTTTCTTGGATCATCGGCATGTTCACAGCTATCGGCGTTGTTATCACTGGAATGGCTGCCGACAAAGGTAAGTGTGTTGGGAAAACAATATGCCGTGTTCTCACAGCCGTGGCATCGCACAGGGCACCCATGGGCAGCTGGAAACAGGGCCTACCGCCCCATTCAAGGTTGAGGCCACATACGCTTGTATTCTTTCTTGGGCTGCCCTTCGCTCTTCCTTCACTACCACCACTCAATACCACCTCATATGGTCTTGCACACTCAGCTTTCATAATGTTATAGATACACGGTAACACGCGCTATACTATTTCTTGTATTTTTCTTGGAATGGACCTTACGACGTCTCATGACTATGCCACCGTTTTCTACACATCCTCTGCATCATACGTGCCTCACTAATAGGTCGACGCCGCATTTTCCGACCGTCCATCAAATGTAGTGACTCGCCGGGTGAGGACGGCTCTCATTCATCATCTGACATCCCACACCTGACAATGTCGTGCTGTGCCGGACTTTAATTTGCTACATGGATGGCTAATTTCGTCTCAATCATAGCCAGTGTCACAGCCAATGGGCCAAGGATCTTTGGAACCCCAAGCACTGGGAGAGTTATGATATACAACCATTGCCTCGCAGCTAGGTGTCTGCACCGTACTCATGTACGGGTACGGTGGTACTTAATACGGGCGAGGGACAGAGACGACCGGTAAGCCATACTGCAGCTGACCGTCCATTGCCACATTTAAGGCTTGAACGGAACGGGTGGTCATACGTCATACAGCCGTCAACGGTTAGTACGACTGTAAATTATATTGTAGAAGGGCCTGGGGTGTCTGCAGATATCATCAGCATCCATGAGCCATACCGGTAAATAAATATACTCAGAAACCTCATAAGAACCCCCTAACACGCATGAGCGCATATCGTGTGTGTCGGTATCGGACCTTTTATGCGCTTCATTGCTGGGGTTGGTGTCGGGTGAGTGAGTGAGGATTGGGGTAAAACCCCGAAGGAGGTTTCGACCAGAAACATCTGTGAACCTAAGAAGGTGAGTACCAGAATGAGCTGTAATGGGTGGGACCATAGCAGCTACACGGGTGATCTCACGGTTGGCAAACGCGATGCGTCGAGCCAGTCTTCATCAGAAATTCATTAGTATTCTTTTCCGAGACGCATGCTGTGAAATGAGGGAGTGGAGGGTGGGGGGGAAGGAAGCAGTCGTGGCGGGAATCAAGAGACTAGCACGACACAGCCGCCGGCTTGTAGTCTCCCGTAGCCAAACCAAAAGGAATGAAGAAAGGCACTCGTTCCTTCCTCATGCCGGCTTGTGCATGAACATTATTTTGCTATCACCCTCGTTCCTCATGCTCTTGCAAAAGGCCCGATGCGCCACAATATCGCCAACCAAAAAGTCCTCTCGATCTCAACCAAGGGGCAATTGAATGTTATTCTGGTGATATGATGATTGAATATGAAGTACTCGGAAGCTAATTAGATGTTCAGATACAGCTAAAACATCCCTGCTATTATGAGATAGCCGTACAGCTGTATGGTGTACTGGTCGTATGGTAACTCAAAAGTCCGTCGGCGCCGGGCGGATACGGGCAAAATTTGGGCGAAGGCTTCAGACGGGGTACGGACCCGACGGACTCGTTCATACAGCTGTAGAAGGGTTACGGTGCACATCCCTACTTGCAATCTTCCGCAGCCACTTGGCAGCCACTGCGCAGCTGCGCAGGGCTGTGCAAAACTACATTTATAACTCTTCCGCCGAAGCCTAACTTTAAGCCAACCACGACTCGCTCGTATTAAGTACCACTTCTCAACAAACTTGTTGAAGACATTCAAAGCACTCTTTGTCTTCTGACATAGCGCGCTCCATGGAATTTCCTTCTCCAGTCGGTGGTGTAGCCTTGCCCAGCGACTTTGCTCCTTCTATTTTGTTCGCTACTTTGTACGGCTTACTTCTGCCTCTTCTTGCGTACCGGGTCACACATCGCAAGTCTCGCAATTTGGTTCTCAGCAGTACCATGACTTTCACCATCGAGAGGTGTGTCTCTTTTTATTTCCCAAGGGCGGTGACTGATTTTGAAACTCGTGTAAAGGGTCATAATATTCTCTCTGCGAGCTATACAATCGCGTAATCCCGCCCGCAGGGACAGTAAAGGCCTGACAACATACATGCAAGTCACGATTGGCATGGGGTTCATTGGGATCGCACAGGACCTCGTGAACCTCTTGCGTGTACTTCTTGTCAAATCTACCGTTGCAAGCGAAGAACAACGGACTACTTCTCTCCATGCACCCCACGGGGAGATTCAGATGCAGCCACAAGCTTCACAAGCCTCGAAGATCCAGCTAGTTCAGGAATCGTCAGTAGACAACCCACGTCTTCGGTTCCGATACAGGCGTTTTACGGACGTGTTGAATTTGGCGTTCCTTGCTGCAATTGTGCCTGGCGTTATTGCCAACTCTCATTACGGAGCCGCTCTCACGAACAACATGTGGGCAGCGCGTGTTATGAAGCTGAGGTAGATTTTCGGACTGCCTTGCGCTGTTCCTGCTGAGTCCCGACTGATTCACATGCACAGATATGCTAGCACATCGGTAGCGCTTTTTATGATTTTTGTCATTGCTGGAAGTGTCCGGTGGGCATCTGGATCGATATCGAGGGAGAGGCGAAAGGCTATCCGTCTGATGTATGGCATGTGCGGACTTCTGGTATGTTCTCTCTTTCCCCAAACCGCCCACGACGATTGACAGAAATTTCCCCCTTGAGTCCGTGATTTGTCTATATCGACTAGCCGTCATGTACAACCAAACCACATCGCTCACATCCTTGTCGCCTTCGTCGCTAAACACACCTGCCGCAAAGGCAACCTTCTATGTGTTCCATATGCTTCCAGAGTGGATTACAGTAGCATTGCTTCTCGGTTTCAACATCAGAGAGATGTTTGATACGGGACCTTTTGGGGACTGGCGAGCCGTGGATGAAACGGAACGCCAAAAGAAGAAGAGACTGGCGAGGGAGGCCCAACGGGGGGCTGAAAGAAATGCGAATCCTTGAGCGCCAAGCTTTTAGCTTATCCATTTACGCGTCTATAAAACCGTTATACCTATACCTCTAGTCATTATTTATAAACACCATGCGCATTCAAACACGAGTGCCACCTCGGTGCCACCAGACCGACGTTCAATTATGCAAACGTCCCGGCGGCTTCCGGTGTCTGCTTCCGAAACCTCTTCAAGCTTGTTCTGCAACATCATGGCGTCACATCAGATTCTTAATGAAAAAGTGATCGACTACTCATTGTACCTTGTCACCGGCAGAGATCTGCTGCCTCCAGGGAAGGTAAGCCATCGGATTTCGCTGCTTTCTTTGGTCGACTGTAACATCAAAACTAACAAAACGACAGAGTTACCTAGAATCGTTGGAACAAGTAATTTGGCACGTTCAACCCCGGGTATCTTTCTGTCTAAACGCTATTTAGTCTCTGAAGGGAGGCGTGAAGATTGTGCAAATTCGAGAAAAGAGTGTCGATACCGCTGAGGTGACATGATATCCCTCATTCACCTCAAGTCAAACGCTGATCAGACCTACAGTTTCTTAAAGTCGCGCGCGAATCCCAAATACTATGCAAAAAGTACAAAGTGCCCATTCTGATCAACGACCGGATCGACATCGCGCTTGCCATGCACGCGGATGGTGTCCACCTAGGTCAAACCGACATGCCCGTGTCGATTGCACGTGGTCTACTACCCAAAGGCAGCATCATTGGCGTCAGTTGCAACAACGTGGACGAGATCAAAGCTGCTATAAAGGATCGTGTTGACTATGTTGGCATCGGTGCGGTGTGGGGGACCAAGACCAAGGAGCTCACTAGCCCCATCGTGAGTGTCAGGGGAGTGGGAGAGATGCTTAACCATCTTAATGGAACCCATATCAAAGCTGTTGCGATTGGTAAGTCCTTCCGCTTGAACGTGCAATGCATGAATTTCATGCATATATTCATCACAGGAGGCATCAAAGCTACCAACTTACTGCGCACACTGCACGGTTCTGTGTCTACATCAGGCCGTGCACTGGATGGCATAGCAGTGGTTTCTGATATCGTCGGATCCAAAGATCCTTTAGATGCCTCTCGCCGGCTGTGCGATATCTTTCGGGAGTTCCGCAATGCTCTGCCAACTTCGGTTGCGTCCCACCATCCTTATACACCAGACTACATCAAAGCGTCTGCATCACGACTTCTCGAAGACTTGAAGTTGATTAATCCCTTGGTGCAACAGGTTTGGCTCTCAAATATCGGCACACAACACTCCCGTATCCCAGCTGACATGCAACGCGTTAGATCACGAATATTGTGGTGGCGAACCAGTCCGCTAATGCAACTCTCGCGCTTGGAGCCAGCCCCATTATGGCATCCGCCCCAGAAGAGATGGAAGACCTGAGCCATGTGATTGGGTCACTTTTGGTAAACTTTGGGACCATCAAAGACAAGGAGGGCATGCTCGTCGGTGGTATGTGGAACTCGAATCAACATTCTTGACCTTACACTGACGACTGGGCCTGAAATCAGGACACCATGCCAACTTAAATAAGAAGCCGGTCATTTTTGACCCAGTAGGAGTAGGAGCAACTCGCTTCAGGCGGGCAGCTGCTGATGGTAAGCTATCGATGAATTATAAGGCGCACACGATCCTGAAAATGTGATTCATTACCAGAGCTACTCAACACTTGGCAAGCCAGCGTCATCAAGGGCAACGCAGGCGAACTCGCCGCGTTAGCTAAATCAGATGAGGTGAGTCGGCATCGAAACCAGCAATCTAAGAGCGGTTGCTTACTGGCGTGTTCAGGTGAAAGCAAAGGGTGTAGACAGCGTAGGGACAGGTTTCGCTGATCCGGGTCGATTTGTCAAGCAGCTGGCCCTGACAGAAAGTGCGCAAATTCTGCTGGCAGTCGTTACCCCGTCCTAACCTCTCCATAGGATGCGTGGTGGTAATGACTGGGCCAACAGACTGGATCTCCGACGGAGTTACCGTTGTCAGATTAGACAACGGTAATAAACTCCTCGCGGATATCACAGGCTCAGGATGTATGGTGGGTACTTGTGTCGCGGTCTTCTGCGCGGCGGCAGCCTCGTCAGCTGTTCAAAGATTTGAGGGCAAGCTTGTTTCTGGAGACATGTTGTGTGGCGCGGTTGCCGGGTATGGTGTTTCCTAATTTTAACATCACTCATGCTGAAGAGTTACAGGGTTCTTGCATTAACTATCGCATCCGAGCTCGCTGCTGCGAGGTCTGATGTCCGAGGAACGGGTACCTTTTTGCCTGCTCTTATCGATGAGCTTTACAACCTCACAGCGGCGAAGATACAACAGTATGCGAAGATTGAAGTCGTCGGCTGATTGATTCTTAAAAACCAATAACACTCGTAGACAATTCGATTACAACTTGAATCCATTACACTTACAGGCACTACTTGGTATTAGTAGTACTACGCCGTGGCTGGTAGGACATGAGGGAAGGGCATGTCTGCCGTGGGTTGCAACCAGTTCTTCTCGTCATAAATGGCATGAGGTGGAGATTCGATCGTATGGAAAGTGTACGCTAAGCGAGTGTTCGGGCTGGTATTGCGCTCCGATTTGTGCAAGACTGCTCCATGGATCAGGACAAGATCGCCTACAAATGGCGTTAATTACGGCGATCAGTGGAGTGTGTTCATCGCTGACCTGCGTTACACTCCTGCATCACGTATTCGCCCTTGCATTCATCAAGGGCCTTCTTCTCCTCTTCGGGTGATATCAGGCGCTCAAAGCCGGTGCCACCACCGGGGAGTCGAACGAATCGCTTAGCTATCGGCATGGTCTTATGGGAGCCTGGTAGGAACGACAGCGCCCCATTCTGAGGAGTACATTTTTCCAGAGCAATCCAATAGCCTACACAAAATTCGTGAGCGTACAGGGAGGGGTAGAGCCGATCTCAAATGAAATTTACCTAAGGCGGTAGGCGGGTTGGTGTACTGTATATCAAAATGAGACAGACATCATGTACAGGCATATATGAACTTGCCAAAAAGGTCCTGTGTTATGTCAGGTCTGTGAGTAGCGGAAATGTCAAGCTCTAGAGGCAAACTTACGAATCATTATGTTCAGGGACTACATGTGACGGTGTCAGTTCAGAGTCGGCGGTTACAGCGTTATAAAGAACTTATTAGAGGACTGACCTGCACCCCCAACATGGGTCTGCTTGTAAATGACCATTGATTGAAGAGCTACAGGCGTGGTATATGATTTGATATCAAGGGCGACAGAACATTCGTGATCATGCACATACCCACAGGGTCATGGTGAAATTTGAGGTCTCGAGCGAGTGAGCGAAGCTTCTCGTTCTCGAGGGTCACTTTGCGGAACTCAGGTTCAAGTTCATGAAGGGCTGGAGTGATGATCAGCGGAATTGTAAACCGATGAGGGATGCTGCTCACCATGTCCAATCTTATTCACGGCTCTGTCTTTCTCTCTAGTCAATTTTCCGTCCTTGTCGAGAGCATCATCATCTAGAAAATATCTGATCTTATCGCCTGATGTTAGGAAGTATTCATCGCCGACATGATCCATGTCGCTGGTTTTGAATCTGGTGAGAGGATGTTCATCTGGATTGAACTCGTCGAGAAGCTCCTTTGAGCGCTTCCAAAGAGCATCGGTTTGTTCAGTGGTCAAGAAGGCGGGGACGTTGAGATATCTGCGGATAGGTTCAGGTCGATTGTCGCTGAATGGTAGCTCAGTACAGTCATGTACCCATCGCGATGGAACTACGGGCCAGGGAGGGCCAGGGGAGTCAGCGTGATATTGAATTGTTCAAGGTGCGCCATACCTGGTCAATTTGATCCTGGGTTAGATACTCAAGCATTTCCAACGAACAGCGTCAAGACAGTGTTAACTGGTGGGGAAGTGGTAAGAAGAGAGGCGAAGAGGACGATCGGACACTCGAGCATCGTCCAAAGTGTCATCGGCAAGGACACACAAGAGTCCACAAGATACTGATACTTCGCAGTTTCATGAATTATCAATACCGGTCCGGTAGAAAGCACATATGCCGATGTATAATGCCGACTTGAATATAATGTCCTTATACAACTTCAAAGAAAAATACAGGGATCTATTCTTCTTCTTCAGCTTGTCCTTCAAGTTCAACATCAATCGTTTCCCCATTTCTGAGCTGCTGTATGAGATGATCAATCTTGGCTTTGTGGATCCGATGGTGCTCCTGCCATCCTTTCCAAGGATGATGAGGATTCTAAATGCATGTGAGCCGGATACCAAGTTAAATAATTGCCAATACCACATACGATGCGAGCGAAAGCTTGAAATATTTTGTCTGATGTTCCCTCAGGCTTGTCCAGAAAGTGTTTGGCAATGAGTACGTCGTCCTGTCGACTATACCTCATCTTCTTTTCTGGTGCCACAGGGAGTGGTTCGTCCGCGTCGGTACGTTCAAGTTCGTGCTTGTGCCTTCGCCAAAACTTCATCCATGATGCACGCGAGTGATGCGGTGCCTACAGAGGAGATAAGCAACTATGCGAAAGGCAGCCCAACCAGCCCAACCAGCCCAACCTTCGTAGCTACATCCTTCCAAAAGGCCACCATATCCAATCTCCCTAGGCTCCTACAGAGAAGTGAGCAGAGTTGTTGGTCCAATGTAAGAGCACCCACTTTCGATATTGCATGAAACGCAACAGGAAAGTGACGTCCTCTTCCGTGAAAGCCACACCCTTGCCCGTTGTACTTCTGAATAACGAACGTGGCGGTGACGGGGAACGGGTGCGAATCTGAGGAGCCTCCGCCAGAAATCGTGCACGGGCTGCAGCGACGGTTCCAGGGCCTGGTCCTGTGCGTGGAGGCAGATGCCCTTCTTCCTCGGGATCCCCTTCTTCGCCGTCATCGTCTTCGGCACCCATGGTGTAACCGCCAAGGCGAATTTGGTGTTTATTACAGTACCGACGCCAAGAATAGAATCTGTGAAATGTCAGAGGGTATCATCGGATCTTCAGCGAGCTGGCGTACGTATGGTGTGGTGCCTAGTGTTGAGGTAAGCATGTATGTGAGAGCATGATGAAGAGGGGATGTGGCCTCACCTTGACTGCAATTCTCTCACATATTTCGCGTAGACTGTTCGTCTCAGTGAGTGCTAATCACCGGCTCAGCGAGATGCCACATACCTAAGCACCAGGCCTTGCTCCTGGCAATAATCGATGTATTGCTTCAAGTATAGAACATCCTCTGCTGTAAACAGGTTACCGCCATATGTGCTCTTGATTATACGCGATGGAGGGGTAGGAGACCGGGCCGGACCTTGTCGCCTATTTGAGACGAGCGTAGAGGCAGGCGCAGCCGGGGTAGGCTGGTTCGAGCTTGTCAGCGACATGTACACATCGCCAGAATATATTGGTTTTACCTGTGTCCGGTTACGCTTGCGACCACGGGGCTTATTCTGTGCTTCATCAGCTGGCACTTCAGATTGGCCTGCGTTGGAAGGCCCGGCTTCGGGGATATATTGGGTCGACTGGTCATATGATGGATTGTATTGTTGCTGATGGGGTGTCCTTCTTCAGTGTGTTCGAAAGCAGCATAAAGTGGGGTAGCTTACCGAGGAATTATAGAAGTCATTGTGAGATACCCATTCCGGTTGTTCATTCCTGTAACGATAATCGTAAGGGGGCTGACCTGGCCCAGCGACCGCAGGCTGGGGGTCTTGATTACCCCCATGATCGTAACTGCTACCCCAAGATTCCTCCCGGAATGCCTGAGGGCGGTGGTGTATCATCTGGAGCGGTGGGCCTAGATTGGTTTGCTGAGGTGCGATGCTATTGGGGCCTTGCCACGATTGAGGAGGGCCAGCTGACCCAGGGTGCATTCCGCGAGGGTTGGGATGTAAGGGCGTAGTATAAACTTGATATGGAAACGGTGCTTGGGCAGGTACCAGCTGCTCAACGACATTGCCGGCAATTTGCCCGCCCAAGTTTTGACCCTGTCCGTGTACAGGCTGCGATGCTGGCAAACCCTGTCGGGGAGCATTCTCTGGCTGTGTTTGCGACTGGCGTGTGTGTCTCCGCGGCTGGTTCTGACCATTCTGTGCGGCCGGTGCTGCAGCTGAAGAAGGTTCAGCAACAGGATTGACTCTGTGATCGGATCAAGGATGAATGACTGCAAAATAATAATATTGACAACAAGCGTACTGTTCTGTTCCCAGTACTTTACAGCCTGCCCAGCTGGTGTGATATGTCTGCAAAGCCCCAGCTTTCACGCATTCGTGCACCCAGCGGAAACTCAGCACGATCTTCCCCTTTTTGCCAACGTACATTCGGTACAGATTCTGGCCAGACTCTTTGTGTGGATCAACTGTATGGTTAAAGAGTAAGTTGTTAATCTGAAGCGTAAGTCAGTGTGTACAAACCGAGAATGTATGGCACGCCACTGTAGCCCAAAGAGACAGATCCGCCATTTTTCTTCGAGACAAGCGTTAGTGTTGGGCGAGGACTAATCAACCAGTCACAGATAGGTGCAAATGCGACACTTCATAGCTGACAACCGGAGACCTTCAAGCTACGCCACATACCGTGATGATATCGACCAACTTGTCTCTGTCTTGGACGTCTTTCTCGATGTAAATCGGTAACGGTGTGCCCATCATGGGCTCAAGGAACAGCTCTGCATTGACCACGTCATTATCGACCTCCGAGGTGGACGAACGCGTCGGTGGTGGCTGATTGGTCTGATTGCGGCGGGATGTGCGCGCTGGTGCCATGGGGTCCTGGTCGTGTTCGGTTTGACGGGCGGACTCGGAGTCCCACTGCACGCAATCCTTTTTTGGTCGGGAAACAGACGCGCCACAATTCCTTCATCTATCCAACGCGGCCAATACCCCTTTCCAACACACACTGGCGCAGCTCTCTGATGATTTAAATCGCCAGCAGTCACCTTGCAGAGTCCATTGACCTGTTAAAAATACCCTTGGATCACTTGATCACCCAATTGGATGGCCCTGATTTGCCAGCGAATTTGACCAATATTCTGTTTTATTTATGCACTGCAGGCACCTGGCACACCGACGATCGATCGCGACATCCCCGTTAACTCGGATTCCGGTTGTCGTCTCCCGAGCAATCGTCAACTCCATACTTATTTGCAATACTTCGACAACCCTCTTGCTCATTGCTCTCAGGCAATACACTAGTGGCACCAATCTCTGGAGCCCGGAGCTAACTCCAGGTTTTTAGGGCTCTGATTCTGCACCGTGGGCCTCCGTGAGCGGACTCGGGTTGGTCTGTGGAGAGCGTCCGAGTGCCAGGACATTTGGCTATCGATAGCCGGCCATATGGCCGGCTATTGGCCATTCAAAAGCTCCGGCTCCACTACGCCGCCTAATGAGGAAGTCTGTATCGCTTCTGTTTGTCATTAGGCTCCTAACCACGTACGTGGAGCCGCCGACACACACCTGTTTCTGATATCGACAAACCCACCGTCCCACACTGTAACGAACGCAACCGCCACGTCGCGCGACGACTTCAAGTCAACCCGCTAGCCTCACCACCACCACTTCGCAAGACAGCGGCGCGCGTCCCAATCGGCCCGTGGACATCAACATCGAGGGAAGCAAAACAGAGAGTGGGGATAGACGAAAGAAAGACGGAGATATATAGAGGTCGAGAGAGAGGGTTGAGGTCGCCCGGTACGTGCATACAGCCACCCGCCCCAGATCCGCGCGCGCCAACCCCCCCAGATCGCGCAATCCTGCGCACCCACCGCGCGCTGCCCACGTGCTCCGCCTTACCTGCAGCAGTGATCGGCGTCGCGGATGCCGCCATTGAGTGTGCGACACACCACATTCCTGACACGCTCGCGCCCACTCCCGCTGCCACCGTTGGACGCGCCACTGGGACGCGCGCAGTCCACGTTGTCGGCGCACATTGGACACATTGTACATACGTACATTTTCGACTTTTGCTTGTTTGTTTTGCAATGGATATTTTATCTCAACGCAATATCATTACTTGTCTATAGGAGACTCGGGACATCCCCAACGCATCTCTCCTTGCAGCCCGCCGTCAAATTAATTCTACTAATATGTATGTACATATTACATACCTACAGGAGCCTACCGGTATGTAACAAGGCCAAAAGAAGGCTTAGCGCGGGCTGACCGTAAGGCCTCGACTCTAAAACGATGCCGTTTGATGGCGTGGCCATGGCCACGGCTATCGATAGCCAAATGTCCTGGCGCTCTGACTTTCTGGGTCTGTGGGAGCTAATTTTTTTCGGTGCCGAACCGACGCGCAAGCACACCAGACTGCAGAGCACACGACTGATCGGAACCGACGGCCTCATGGCATACTGTTATGGCGTTAAAGTGTCGGGCGACTGTCCGATGTCGGACAGACGGCATCCGCAGTATCTAGGCACTTGCAGATGGGCCTGAGCGGGTCTGAGCGAGTTCCTGAGCGGGTCCTGAGTGAGTCCTGAGCGGCCCCATCCCGCCGCCGGCTGCCCTGGCCGACGGTCCGATCCGAATGAGACCCACCTTCTCATTGCAGTACGCTGTCTTACTGGCAATACTAGGCGATACTTTATGTTGTGGATGGAGCTCGCTGAAACGCTTTCATTGCGACCAGTTACGCCGTTGACATACTGGTGGCGCTAAATTGACTCACTGCTGTGGATAATTTTCCCCCTGTTTCGTGCCGTTTCATGAAAAATCGACATCCGTACATAGCAGATTACAGCCAATCGGTTTATTGAATTTGCCCGTTTTGTCCGATTGTTCCCGGACAGTACAGTGAAGGATGGGCCCACTGAAACAGATCACCCAATGAAACACTTCGCAAATTTTGAGCTTCCACCACCACAAGCATCCACAACTAGTATAGAAATCCATGAGATACTACAGTAGAGTCATGCTGGCGAAGTTTCTACACCTATTTATTGTAAATAAAATACATGAATCCTGTTTTACTTTCAGTGAAACACCAAAATTCTGAATTTGAATTTGAATTTGCCTTGCAGACCTTCCTGAGTCGCTGAAAGTACATAAATAACATTCCAGCATGATTAGTATGCACCCAGGGGTCTATGATAGAAAAATTGATGCCAGTTATTTGAGGGGGAGACGAATGGCAAGCAGATCAGTTTCAGGGGTATGCCCCAAAAGGGACACCACTTTACATAAATGGCCCCTTGTATTGACTCCGAGAAGGGTGTTTCACTGGCCGATCTAGCCCAAAAATGCATCGCTCGCGACAAATCTTTCAGTACTCAGTCAATCCTCATGATAACTTCGCTAAATTTGACTCACTAGCTGTGGATAATTTTCCCCCTGTTTCGTGCCGTTTCATGAAAAATCGACATCCGTACATAGCAGATTACAGCCAATCGGTTTATTGAATTTGCCCGTTTTGTCCGATTGTTCCCGGACAGTATACGTTTGCTTCCACTGGGGGAAATGCGGGGAAATACCAATCGGTACTCTTCGGTACTGTCCTGTACAGTGTACTGCCAGTACTTGAAACAGTGGCACAGATGCATGTGGCAGATGCATGTGTCTGCTGGCAGAGAATGCAACCTACGCTGGAATTGTGGCCCGCCACTGGAGCTGTGGATTGAATGACCCTGAAATTCAACCTGATGTAGGTCGGAAGTCAATCTACGGTAGATTGTATTGTAGGCTGATTTTCAACCCTTCGCGGCACCTCAGAGGAACGTTAACGTTCTTTGCTATCTCAATGAACTTTCTCTGGAAGATCAATTATTGAGTTCGAAGCTGTTCAAGCAAATGATCTTCTCACCCCAGAGTTTAGTGGTACCATTTTATATGGTACCCACAAGTAAAGTAAAGAAGCACAGGCTCTCAGAAGGATCAGCAGTATCAATATGCATACTTACTCCTTCGAGCATTTGTCTACGTTAATCTCAATGATACGACTCTTTGCAGCCAGTGGTTAACGCCACATCCGCCAAGTACTCCCGGTCAACCTGACGCTTCTCGTGATCGCCTTGGATACATCCAACATTACCACTGTATCAAGTCGTCGAAATTGCGAAGCCGAGAGATCTGCTTGTGCAAAGTGGAGCGAGAATTGTTGGCCGCCGTCAAGCATTCTACGGGAACATGTCTGATTGCATAATATTCTGGGTTTGTGATGGGAAAGAAGGAAAAGCATGCAGCTGGTGGGAAATGACGATAGGAAATGGTCCAAAGCAGAGTCTAGCCCAGAGTCTTGAATCAGTGATGCATTCGGAGGGTCTTCGGCATACACAGTAGCCAGCAGCCGGTCGGAGGGAAGTTCCTGAGCACACGCGAGGCAAATTGTGGCGGGCTCGCGACCCGATGTTTTGGTTCAGTGATCTCTGCAGTAGTCGGCAAGCGTATAGTAATAGAAGGCATTAATGATTAGTGTACACAATAGGTAGGCACTGACCGCGAAACTGCGACGGCTGTCGACCGTTTGAGATCATGCCAAGGAGCATGCGGGAGGCGTGCTATCCAGCAGATTGGCTGATGCGATGTCAGAGAGAGTAGACGTCGACGTGCAGAGAGCAGGTATGCCCGAATCTAGGAATCCGTTATGAGGGTAGCATTGCTGTCACGATTTATTGCAGGCGGTGAGGGAAAATCAGAGGAAAAGGGGTTCGATAGAAGGGTATTCCATATAAGGAATATCTAGATTCGGGCGAATAATGGGGGGTTGTCAGGAGCGGACCTTGAATAGTTACAAGGACCGAGAAAGCGTGGTGCACCTCAGCAACCTGTGTCTTCTCTTTCAATTCAACAAGCTCGATACGACGACACCCTGGGCCTCCTCCTCCTCCTCTCCCCCTTCCCTGTTTGAAGTTTCTACTCCTCTTACCCCCTTGCCACAATGGCGAACGTCGCAGGCCGAAAAAAATCAATTATCGCAACCCCTGGCCTCCAAATTGACACTCCAGTTTCTAACAACACCCTCCTCAATAAATCTGCTTCCCAATCTACATCACTCTACCAACAATGTTCCTCCCTCCGATCGCGTCTCATGCGCATCCATGACTTCCCTACCTTCTTCTCTCTTGCCTCCCCTCCAGATTCTGCCCGCCAATCAACAGACCCGGTTACTCAGCTATGGGACTGCTTTGCGCTCGGGATTCCTCTCTGCTACATATTCAACCTCTTACCACCACCTATCACTCCCATAAACATCGTCACAGACCCGGCTTCATTCGACGTCTCTGATCTGCGCGCAAAGAAGCGTGCTATCGCGCTGTTCGCCATGCAGATCCGCCAGGTTGCCTTGTGCGAGCCATTTACCGTCACAGATCTCCTGGATCGGAATTCGACAGATGGATTGGTCAAGGTAAGCTGGCTTCTGGGACGTGTCTGGTAGCGTCATTCATTTTGGGTTGCCAGGTCATCAACACTGTTACTGTTCTGGTTGATCAACTGCCAGAGGATCAATTTGTGGATCCGCCCGCCTCACCGCCTTCCATGGCGTCAGCGCAGGGCTCGTCAGACTCATTGGCGACCGACGTTTTGACTCCCAGCGTCCCAATAGACGCAAGAGAAGCAGCGCGCAATAACATTATCAGGGAAATGGTGGAGACGGAGCGCAAATACGTTCAGGATTTGGAAATCATGCAGGTGCGTGTATTGGACTCGACCCCCCCTGCATTCTCTTACATTCCATACCCCGCAGAAATACTCCACTGCAGCAGCGCAAAGCAACACCATATCACAGGACACGATCCATCTGCTTTTCCCTGGCCTCAATAAGCTGCTCAACTTTCAACGGAAGTTCCTCATCCGACTGGAGAGTACAGCCGAGGTTCCCTGGAAAGACCAGCGGTGGGGCCTGCATTTCATCGAGAATGTACGTTCGCTGTTTTCTTGTTCCGAGTCGGGCTCAAGCTAAAAGCGGATCTCCCATTGTCTTTTTGTCTTTGACTTAATTTTGGGTTTGGCAACAATAGGAGGAGGAGTTCGCGGTCTACCAACCCTACTGCGCCAACTACACGAATGCGGTGGACATCATGATGGCCGAAGAGCAGAGTTTATCTGTACGTTCGTTTGTCCTGCATGCCCGATACCTCCGCTGGTTCATGCGGTCGTCATGCCCATTTTGAGAGTGGCGCTAACTTTACACGTGGCAACAGGCGCTTAACAACTTGATCAACATCAAGTCGGAGCTTCCCGCATTTCTCATCAAGCCCGTGCAACGCATATGTAAATATCCGTTGCTATTGGACGTGAGTGATCACGGTTGTTTTGTGCCAGCGAACGCGTTCGCTGATCAGTTTCAACTGCTATAGTCGCTTATCAAGGCGTCGTCGCCTAACGAGTATCCAAACTACGATGAGCTCAAAGCGGGCTCGGCGGCAGCCAAGCGTATCACGGACAAGATCAACGAGGCGCAACGCCGTGCTGAGAACGTCCAGACTGTGCGGCAATTGGAGGGCCGTATCGAAGACTGGAAAGGCCACCATCTGGCCAACTTCGGCGATCTCCTCCTGGACGACGTCTTCTTGGTCACCAAATCTGAAGTGGATCGGGAATACCACGTGTTCCTCTTCGAAAAGATCATCCTCTGCTGCAAGGAGGCGCTGCCTCCAGCGAACGGCCGGCAGAAGGTCGGCAAGAGCAACTCTATCTTGAAAAAGCAGGGACCACCGCCACTATCTTTACCTGGAGGTCCTGGCGCGCAGAAGAAGAACACCACTCCGCTTCTGCTAAAGGGTCGCATCTTCCTGAACAACGTCACACAGGCGCTTCCGACATCCCCGCGTCAATCAACCAGTGAGTTTAATCAGTCCTTTATAGAAGACGTGGAGACTAATAACATGCATAGGCGGCCCGAACCAGAACAGCCAATACGCGCTATCTGTGTACTGGCGCGGCGACGATGACTTGGAGTCTTTCACTTTGCGCTGCCGCTCAGAGGAGCAACTGAAGCAGTGGGAAAACCAAGTCAACCGATTGATCAAGGAGGCTGCGCTACGCCGTACCTCAGAGCGCGGTCTTGGAAAGGCCGTATCGCAGGTTTCCAACAGCACCAATCCATCTTCGGGCCGGGTCCCCTCGGGCAGCTACAACCACGAGAAGACGGGTTCATCAGCGTCTTACTCACAATCGTACAACCACATGTACGGCCCACCACCAAACGGTCGCTCCTGGCCAAACCCGTACCCCACACCTTTCGATGATGATGATGCGATTTCGCCAAGCAGCTATGGCCGGTATCGCCCACATCAGCCTCAACAGCACATCTCGCGTACATCAGGCGCGGGATTTGACGAGGGAGATGATGATTTCGACCAATACTCTCAATCTAGCTATTCGGCTTCAGGTCGAGGAACGCCAATGGGCAGTCGCAGGAACAACGCGCAGAGCATGCCGCCTGAGAGAGACGCTATCCCGGGTTATGATCGCCCGCGTGCGCACACGGAGGACACCAACGGGCCGGTCATGCAACAGTGGCGAACAATGCCTCCTCCACCCCCACCGCCCGGTGGATTACTTCCAGCTCCTCCTTCTCACCGACCAACACCACCACGGATGTCATCTGACGCGAGCTTCGGTCCCGGCGTTGTTCCCGCACCAAAGAAGGGTACTTCTCTACGCAGCCAGTTCAGCACTACTAAGCTCAACTCTGTGTACAACACCGTGTCGGACAACGGCCGGAGTGGTACACCTTCCCTGTCAGCGCCACCTGTCAACCGATCCCGCAGCGCAAGCCAACCCAGCGCGTACGTGCCCGCACCGAAGTCGATGCCACCACCGCTACCCACTGGTGCGCCTTGGATAAGGCCGAACGGCGACAGCAAGCGAGGGAGTGGTTCCAGCCAATCTACTGGAGACAGCTCAGACTACTCGCCGAACAGCTCGTCGCCGATCACGCCCTTTGGCTCCAGTGAGTCATCTCTCGGTGCCCTAGGGCTGCGTCCCTCGCGCTCGCAGACGTTCGAGAACGTCATGATGAATGACAAGCAATCGCAGTTCCCCGCGGTCAAAGTGAAAGTCCACTTCGGTGAGGACATCTTCATCATTCAAATCTCCCGCCAGACGGAGTACCATGATCTTGTCGACAAAGTTGGCAAGAAGATTGCGCTTTGCGGGCGTCACCGCGACGACGGACCTCTCCGCGTCAAGTACAGGGACGAGGACGGCGACCTTATCTCCCTTGGCTCCACAGAAGATGCGCAAATGGCCTTCGAGCAGGTGGGGCCCACCGGACAAGTCTCGCTGTTTGTGACATAAGCCCTTGTATCATCTTTCCTCCCTTTCACATCACCTCTCATCACCTCTCATCACCACCGCATTGTGCATACCTACCATCACCGCGTTCGACCTTCTTTGCATATCCATCTCCTTAACTTACAGGGACTCATTTATAACGGCGCACGCTCCTTACATTCCCTGTGTACCGCTGGCGTGATCACACCACAATCCTTTCGTTTTCTGCATTGCTCTCTGACCGTTTCATACTTCAGCGTAGGTTGAAGTTCCATACCTTTTACCTAATCCACACCCCCACCCCTATCATTTACCTACTGTCATCCTGGCTGTTTCATTAGCCTCATCTGTTGTGTCCGGATTTATTTACCTGCAATTGGGTCGCCATGTCTACGAGACGGGACAGGTGTGGAGGCATATATGTAACCGACTGTCTATATCTAGAGTACTCTCGACATGCCACATATAGGTCTTGGATATATTATTTCATTTGGAACACAATTTTGGATATACACAATGAGACTCTAGTTCGTCTATGCTCTAAAGGCAGCAAGTTGTGAGGCGGCAAATCCACCCGGTGGCTGTGCGATAATCTACAATGCCTCTGGGGAGACATCTCCCAATGTGTTCAGGTCAGCAGCGCTCATGGCACTGACCATAGAACGAGCATCGTCGCCGCCGTATTCAGACATATTATCGATGGTTTCCTGTTTCATCGACCAGTCAGTTGCGGTGACAACATGCAGACACAAGCAGACTTACATCGAAGTAATGATTGACCAGACTGCGCGGTGCTAAAATAGGCAGGTTCAATCAGCGTTGCTTAACGGGAGGGAACTGTGAGATCTTACTGCGTGGCGTCTTCGGTAGACGGCAACTGACGCCACTTTGTAGGATGTGATAGGCCACGAGACCAGACCTAAACAACCAACCAATTAGAGGGTACCTCTGCCATGCATATGTGCGAGACGAACCATCCAGTTTGGTGCGAAGCGCCCAAGCCGCGCCCGTTGTCAGCATGGAAGAACTGCAGCGTGGAGGATGTGTCAGATCGCACATGCTCCCGCACTTCTTTTTGAGATAACGCACCTCGTAGAACCAAACGTAGTCACGGAAGTGGGGGTCATGGTCAAGCTTGGGGTTACCACCATTCGTGGCCCTGCGGCCTTCCATGTCCCGCCCGAAGATGTGGATGATGCGATGTTGAATCTCTTCAGCAACGCCGACTAGGTTCATATATTCTCCACTCCCGGTTGGGCATTCGATCTGCACAGCATTGTGGGGTTAGCCGGTGATCCTTGGCTGAAATTTCATCCTATCATACCTGGAGTTCATCACCATAGTACTGGTGGAAACGTTGGAGACTCTCTATCAACAGGAAGTTGACCGCCAGCCCTAGGTAAAATATCAGGACGCTGCAACTGAGCTGACAACTGGACACCACTCCTCACATATTGGTCCTCTCCAGTTGGAGTTTCCGCCGAACATGCCCGAGCGGGAGTCGCCGGGCCAGTAGCCCACTTCGTAACGCTCGCCATTGACATCTATGCCCCACGGCTGGTCTTTGTGCCGCTTCGAAAGCCTGTGGATTGCGCTTAAGATACGGAGAAGGGACTGAAAGAGACATAACGCACGATCGGATACCATGTTCGCTGAGGAACTCTTCAGGGTCCAACATCTTCTCAAGGATTTTCACCAAACGCTCTTTGCTTGCTAGCGCCAAAAGACGGCGTTCGCCCCTACCCCCGGCTGTCGAGACGCCAACATCAGCGAGATGACAAGCCAGAATGCAATTGGCGTACCCTTCATGTTCGCCATATTTCTGCCGGATACCTCGGGACGGTTCTCGATGAACCACTCCATGCGCTTCTTGAACCCAGGGAATCGGTTGATAGTGGCAGGCTCTAGCACTAGAGTGGCGTATAGCGGGATGAGGCCGACGAGACTGCGCACAGGAAGCTGCATCGAGTGGCCCGGGCCGAACTGGATTGCGTCATAGTACATTCCATCCTGCTCGTTCCAGAGACTCTGCTCGTTGTCATTCTCGCCGTCGCGGAAGGTCATGGCATCAGCGATGAAGATGAAGTGCTAAGCGGCACGTCAGCAAGTCAGCATGACAAAGTCAGATGCGGTAAATGGCAATAGCGATATACCTCGAAGAACTTGGAAGCGATATCTTCATAGACCGGGTTGTGCTTCGCCAGCTCCAGCGCCATGTTCAACCTGACGAGCAAGTCTCAAGATCAGCGGTCACACGAGAAACTGAGGCAAACGCACATGTTGAGACAATAGAAAGCCATCCAGGCCGTCCCGTCAGCCTGTCGCAGGGTCCCGCCCGTCGGCAGCGGCTCCGAGCGATTGAAAGCACCAATATTATCCAGACCCAAGAACCCGCCCTCGAACACGTTGTTTCCGCCCTCATCTTTGCGGTTAACCCACCAAGTGAAGTTGAGAAGCAGCTTCTGGAAGACCCGCTCCAAGAAGTCCAAGTCCGATTTACCCGTCAGCTTTCGCTCAATCTTGAACACACGGAAAGTCGCCCTGCATCAAGGCGAAAGTCAGCAAGAGTGAGATAGCCCGGAGGGGACGGCATACCAAGCGTGCACAGGCGGGTTGACATCGCTAAAGTTCCACTCGTACGCGGGGATCTGGCCGTCGGGCTTCATGTACCACTCGCGCGTGAGCAGGTCCAGCTGCTTCTTCGCGAACGCCGGATCCACGACCGCCAGCGGGATGCAGTGGAACGCCGTGTCCCACGCCGCGAAGAACGGGTACTCCCACTTGTCGGGCATCGACAAAATGTCCGCAATGTGCATGTGCTTCCACGCCTTGTTCCGGATGTTCTTGCGCTCGGGCGGCGGCGGCGGCTGCGCCGGGTCGCCCTCGATCCACTCCTTCTGGATGAACTTGTAGTACTGCTTCGTCCACAGCATCCCGCCGAGCGCCTGGCGCATGATCTGCTTCAGGTCGTCGCTGATCGGGCCGAACACGAGCGAGTTGTAGAACTCGTCGGCCTCCTCGCGCCGCTCCTCGACGATGTCGTCAAAGACCGCCTCGTCCTCGATGGAGGGGTCCTTGGCGGGAGACAGCGGCGTCATCTTCAGCCGCACGACGGCACATCCGCCGTTTCCTGGGACGTCGCTGAATGTGTAGTGGGCGGCAGATTTGGTGCCCTTCAGATCAGGATTGACGTAATTGACGGAGGGCGCGGGAGGCGCGCTGGCTTGAGCCGTCGCGCTGCTGGCTGGAGCCGCCGTGCTGCTGGCTGGAGCCGTCGTGCTGCTGGCTTCGGCATCTTCATTAGGCTTCGGGGTGGAGGTGCCCGAGTTGGGCGCTGAATCTTTATCGGAGGCCGGTCGGTGCGAAGGGATGATGTGGTCGTGGAACGCGTCCTTGACATAAGGCGTGTCGTTGTTGCCTCCGTACAGCCTGTTGTAGTTGGTGTTGTTCTCCGTGAACAAAAGCTCGGGCTCGATGGCGTCCGCGTCTGGATCAGCGAAGTTGCCCGCGCCGTCGACTGGCGGCGGGCTGGGCATGCAGTAGAGGTTTGTGCGGCCAAAGGTAGGGTGCTTGGCGGCGATGCGCTTGATATCGCTCTTGGTGCCTCCGGTCAGCGTCGGCATGGGGGGCTTCTCCAGCGGCCATGACCAGGTGTTCACGAACCAGAATTGGGGGATGATGTGCAGCGTGGCTGGGTCAGGTCCGCGATTATATGCGGTGATACGGATGTAAACGTTGTCCGGTTCGTCCTCGTCTTTCGCGTACTTGATTATATGTCAGCAGGTTCCTTGAGCGCGAGTAAAATGGAAATACCTCCACAAACACGTCCCAATACCTGTCCTCGTCGAACGCGTCCGAGTCCAATATCTCGTACTCGGTAACATTTCGATCCCGGTTCTGATTCTCGGTGACGAGCTCCTCGTACGGGTACCGCCTCTGCGGGTACTTGTAGAGGTACTTCATGTACGAATGCGTCGGAGTCGAGTCGAGATAATAGTAGAGCTCCTTGCAGTCCTCGCCATGGTTTCCCTGGTGGCCCGTAACACCAAAAAGGCGCTCCTTCAGGATGGGATCCTTCTCGTTCCAGAGGCCGAGGGAGAAGCAGAGGCGCTGGTGATTGTCGGAGATACCCGCGATACCGTCCTCGCCCCATCTGTACGTACGCGAGCGTGCGTGCTCGTGGGGAAAGTGGCTCCACGCATCGCCGTTACCGGAGTAATCCTCGCGCACGGTGGCCTGTTATCGTCGATCAGCAAACTATCGCAATCGGCAGCTGGGCAACGCACCCATTGGCGCTCGGAGAGGTATGGGCCCCATCGCTTCCAGTGCTTTTCTTTCTTCTCGTCCTGCAGCAAGCGATACTTCTCCACGCCCTTGTATTGGCCGCCGAGCTTCTCGAAGACGCGGTCGCGATAAGGGCGCGATTCGTCGACGGTCTCCTTGTTGGGAGATCCATCGACGGCGGGCGCCGGTTTGACGAGCTTGGGACGCGGGTTGGGTGCGGGGGGAGGGCTCAGAATCTTGGGGATGTGGATTGCGAGCCCCGGGTTGGCGGGGCGGGCGCCATCTGCGACGACGAGCGCGGGTACCACAAGTGGTGCGGGGGCGCCTTCTCCTCTAAACAGCTTGCCCTGAACCTTCTTGATAGATTCTGAGGCCATTGTTGGGGGAAAGGATGAAGAGACGATGGAGGATATTCAACAATCGCGTCCGGAAAATGAACCATTATCGATATTCCCAATGACGTCTCAGGCTGACCGCGGAGTCCCTGGCCTGGCCCAACCAATCGGTGACTGTATGCGTACTACGGGCCGCTTGTCAGTTAGAATCCGAACATCCATCCCTGAACAAGCCTGGACGCATAAATTAATTTCGACAAACGGATATCCGGGGCAAAGGGCATTCATTTCAAAGGTCAAGATCTAGGATCCATCTTCATCTTAGTTGCGATCTCAGCATTGCAGTGCAAACCAGAACTACACGAGTTTTAGGGCACACAGGGCTCAGATCAGACGATGATGAGAAGGCTAAATGCCGTTCAAACAATAATTAGAAACATTATAATCAGGCTGGGTATACATAGTATGCAAGTCAAGTCCATTGCTCCGCATCCAGGCTTGCTAGGTAATTGAGATAGTGCCAAAATAAAAGTGCAGATAAGTAATGTGGTGGTATGGATGAACGATGAACGATGAACGATGAACTGTGAGGTGAGGGATGAGGGTGAATGGCGAATGATGAATTAGAACACATAAAGAAAGGAAAGATAAGTAGAGTATCGGAGTGAGGGCCGCCCAGGATGGAGAAAGATGAACACGAATGAAGAAAGGTCAAAGGTCGAAGGTCGCAGCCGGAATCACCCAAAGAATTTCAGAACGTTCTTCCAGCCGCCCTCGGTTTCGCTGGCCGCAATGACGCTGTGTGCCCAGTCGTCCTCGATCATGCTTTCGTCGGGCAGCGCCATGGACAGATGGTTGAACGACGTCGACGCCAGAGACGCCTGCGACGGCCGCGCTCTCGGCCGTGCAGGCGGGGCCTCGTGGAAAGACGTCACCGAGCTGCACGGCGTGCTGTAAAAGTCGGCGATGGGAGTGTCCTTGGAACCGGACGTGGAAGTGGACGAAGTTTGGCTGATGGGGCTGGGGGTCATTGGACGTTTGCTCGGGATGGGCGTCACGGGTGACAGCCCGTCGCTCGGGCTGAGCGACTCCCGCGCAGAGTAGAACGAGTCCGCCTGCCTCTGCCTCGCATTCAGCGTGCGCCGTTTCTCTTGCGCGAGGTACTTCTTGAGATCAAGCGGTGTGGTCTCCAGAGCTAGGTCGAGGACGGGCGGTTCACTAGACGCGATAGACGCAATAGACGCGATAGACGCCCTTGCCCGCCAGGAATCCGGCGATATGGGAGAACCAGAGGAAGCCGGGGGCGAGCGGGGTACGGGGGCCGATATCGAAGCGGTCGATAAACCGGTGAGTGATGCTGATGATTTCCTGGTAAAAAGAAGGTGGAGCGAAGGCTTCTTGAGCCTCGCAGTTCGTACAGAGGGAGGCGACGACGAAGAAGAATATGTGGGCGGAGTCATCGTCATGAGGGGAACGGACGGTCGGTGCTTCATGGGCGGGCTTCCCGAAGAGGGGAACTGTACAATTCCAAATTCCGAGACATTCGGGGCAGACTGCGTGGGCGTGGGCGACAACGGAAGAGTGGCCGCTTTTCCAAACATGGGGTTATATGGCAGCGACAATCCCTCATTGTGCGAGGTTCTGGCAGCCAATGGCAGATGGGAAGATGACGATGCCTCCAACGAAGTCAGAGATTCCATCGAGTGTGATAGTGACGGCGGCGAGAATGGGTTCGAAGGATCTGGGCTAACTGGACTCGCGGTGCTTGACCTGCTAGACAACGAATCAGCCAAGCTAAGCTTGACTTCATCATCGTGCATTCCGAATGACTGAAGGGAAAGGTCGTCCGCGCTGGCTGTATCCAAATATAAAGTGGAAATCGGAGCACGCCTCGCCCCACCCCGCGGTCGAGCTGGTGCGTAAACAGGGCTTTGATCTAACGCAACAGAAGCTTTGGCCGTGGGCGTTACAGCGTGGTCGGATATCATGGTATTGCGCTTATTGCCCTCGTCGTCATCTGTCAGGACATCGTCGAAGCCATCATTCGACGAAAGGCTGCTGTCGGCCGACGACGAAGAGTCATCGCGTGTCAAACTGCTGGCTTTTATAGTCAGCCGCCTTTTGACGTCAGTGACATCGGTGTGGTCATCGCCGTCCCAAATGTCCTCCGCCTCGCAGAATGCACGGAGCAGAGGAGGGCTCATGCTGGTGCTGGGGCAGAACAGCAAGAGCAGATTGCTCAAAGGCATCTTGGTCTCTTTACTGTGCTTCGCGGTCTCCTTGATGACCTCTATGATCGTGCGCAGCAAATCACGATTCTCTTGCGGGAGCGCGGCAATGAGCGACTTCAGCGCATCGACAAACTGATCTGACGGCGGGCGCATGTTGGAAAAGTTCGGCATGGCAAGAGTCGAGAGCGAGGGCGGCTTGCGCAGCGTATTCGGGGCCTTCGTGGGACGGTCAGAATCAAAACTCTGGCGATTTTGCGTCTCTGCAGCTATGGCAGTATCGAAATACGGCATCAAGGCGTATGTGAGGATGGGTTCCGGCACTGAGAAGACAGTCAGTTAAACCATGTAATGCATACAGAACGGGATACCCACATTCCCGAATGTAAGCCTTGAAGACAGATGCGACCGCATGCGGATCAAGGTCAC
The DNA here is from genome assembly GCA_001630335.1 of Athelia psychrophila. Classification (NCBI taxonomy): domain Eukaryota; kingdom Fungi; phylum Basidiomycota; class Agaricomycetes; order Atheliales; family Atheliaceae; genus Athelia; species Athelia psychrophila. Next base: position 182,322 of record KV417577.1, read on the forward strand.
CTAAGTGACAGTCAGACAGATCATAATCCGCGCCTAGAGGGAGGATTAGTCACAGATACCAGCACCGCCAGATGATAAACGCTTACCAGTGTCAAACGCCTTGCGCAGTTTTGTCATATGCCCGTGTCGCCCAGTCACCCTACACAGATAACATCAGGCGGTGAATTTGAAAATCTGAATCAGCCTGCACTCACCGAAACAGGCCCTCCTCCTGTACACCCCAAGTCAGGATATGCTGAGTGCATCTAACGACCAAGGCTGGTAGCCGACGAGACTCCAACTCCGTGACATCATCCCCTTTGTGTGTTTTGGACCCGCTCGCCGTCCGATGGTGCTGCGGACGATTGTCCGGTGCGGCTGAGGGAGATGGCGCTGCCTGCAACGCCGTCTCTGCCACACATCGCTTCAATTCGCGACCAAACACCATACCACCATCGCGCAATGGTTCCCGTATGCACCTGCCCACAAACGACCCCGCAGCTAAGCTGGACGAATCTGATTCCGAAGTGGACGTCGAGTTGATGCTCAAATTCCCGGACGAGGCGCCACCAGGGGTCCGACGGTGCTTCTTTTTGTTTATGGACACCGGGGTGCTGGGCGCGCGGAAGTCCTCGGTAGATAGCTGACTACTGTGGGTTGACGCCGAAGATGAGGAGATGGACCCGGCGGCAGCGCTGTTGGATCCATGATGTATACCACCCCAAGCACGGCCCATCCTCTCCACCGCTCGTTTGGCAAGTCCTGCCGCTAGACCAGTGCTGTTTGAAATGCTGAGAGCCGCTTGTCGCGGCGCAGGCGGGGGCGCCTGCCTGTAGGGATTAGGGGGTGGGCGCATATCTCGTGCCGGGGCTGCTGGAATGCGACGGCCTGGTTGTACCGGCATCATGGGAGCTGTTGCAGACCATGCAGCAAGGCGTCCTTGGATATTGTTGCCAGCAGACTGGACAGCACTGTTACTGCTAATGGGAGAAATGTACCCACTGGCAGCAGCTCTATTGAGCACCAGGCTGTCCGTTATAATGGGCGTAGGCGACAACCGTGGACTCTCCGACTGTGAACGTCCCACTGCTTGGGGCTCCCCGTAAGCTGGCTCTTCATAAGCTGCTGGTACCAGCGCTCGAGGGAACTGTGACGAGAAGGACAACGAAGAGGAACGCCGTTTCTTGGATTTGAACGATCCAGGAGGTGAGGGCCCAGTGCCAGTGCCAGCTGCGCCATGGTCCTCCTCCGCCATCGCAAAGTCGACGTCAGTGATAAGCGCACTCAAGCGCTTGTTGACCGGAATGATGGTGTGTGTTGAATGCAGCGAGTCCGCCATAGACACTGGGCGCGAAGTGCGGTTAGCAACAGAAGCAAGCTCGGGTCGAATGGTGTTGAAGCTCATGTTGGAGTCGCTCTTCCGCCATAACTCTTTAACATCCGCTTTCTCCTGTTCAGCTCTCTCCCACACCCTCCTCTGATTCCCAGCTTCCTGTGACGGCCTCTCCGCCAAATCGATTCCCCTGTGGTCTCCAGAAGGCCTACTTGGCGCATAGTTGCCGGATGGCTGTGCCATAATTGGTCGGGGTGGGGGTGCAGGTGTGGGATAGGGAGATGGGCTAGGTGGTGGTGTCGGTGTAGCTTTCCTAGCGCTAAACACAGTTGAAATTTGAGACGTAAGTTGCCTGGCAGCCGGCCTCCGGGCGCCTACGCCCTCATCGAGTGTGTCACTGCTCGCCCGTTCCATTCCATTCCCTCTCCGGCTGTTTAATGAAGACGACGAGATGGGGGTCGTGGGAAGAGTAGCCTCTTCTGACTGCTTACGCCGACCACCAAATGCATTTCTAAACTTGAACCCCTTTGAGCCGCCTAGCGCCAACGCGAGATGGGCGGCCTGTGGCACGGGGGGCTCCGGACGGGTCAATGACTGTCCCATCTGCCCGACGGAGGATGTTGAGGCTGGGGCTGAGGTTCCAGAGGGAGGGGGCCAATGTCGCTTGCCAGTGGATGATGGGGTTGACAGGTGGAATGGAGCGGATGAATCGGGGCTAACAAAATGTGACTGGCTAGAGTGGGAAGGATGGGTTGCATGCTGCAGCGTGTGCCCTGAAGATGATGGGGAAAACGAGGTCGAGGGAAGGGAATGCTGCGACCTGGATGCCGAAGGTACCTGAGGGCCTGGACTCCGCTTCTGTCGATCCGTTGAGCGAAACATCTTCTGAGGGAAAGTACGAGGCCGAGAGATGGCCTGGAAGACGCTGGGCTTGCTAGCAGAACCAAAAGATGGGGAGTGAGAATGATGATTTACGGATATACAACCGTCAACGAGCGTTGCAATGTGATATGTACGCGCCGTAAACGGGTAGTGATGTAATGCGATTGCTCACCACAAGCGGAAGGGAATGGCAGCAGAAGATTGGGGTGGAACAGGGTAGAGTATACTATGAATTGAGTGACATTGGGCTCCCGAGAACAGCGGGGCTGAAGATGATGATGCTGGTAAGTGTAGGAGGGGGACTCCACGAACTGGTGCGATCAAAATCTGCTGCGCTGGTTATAACTTTCAACTTCTCGGCAAAAGCATCCAACGACCGGCTTCCGCGATAAGGTCCCTAGTGACCTGCACTTGAGAGCCCTTAATTTATAGCAGTAATTACAGGATATACACAACAGTGCTTCTATATCGTGACCCGTTGCCTCGCCCGGTCCAATTCCATTTATTAAGTGAGTGTAGGAGATGTAGATAGTACTGCGGGTCCGGAACGATGATGGCGGTGTCATTCATCAGTGTTCTACCAGATAATCTTTGACGAGTTCGTATGTGAAGAACGACGTCGCAATCGATGGAGCGACTTTCACTGCAGAGCACGCGTTTTAGTTAGCGTTGTTACGAACGTGGCAGGCAGACCACGTACACAAATTGGGCCACAGGCCTCTGTATAGCCCCGGGATGCCCTCTGTCCGGACAATGACACGCAGCGCATCGAACGCCCCGGTGTATTTATAGCCGAGGCTTTGTTTCATTCCGATGACTTGCATCTTGCGCCGGAGAACGTCGAAAGGATATGTGAGCGTCTGTGAGATGGATCCTGTGCTAATGTTAGGACTGTAACGCCACCAAGCCCGGTAAAACGCGCTCACCGGCCAAAGCCCCGCAGGCCAACTTGCGGGAGACAGTGGACTTCCCAGGAGGGGTCACCACCCCGCGCAGAGCCTCGTATGCTGCAAAGTTGATGCCCACATACGGCGCTACACCGAAGGCCGTTGCCACGAGGCCCCTGTACAACGCGCGCACGCCGCCCTCCTCTCGCATCACTTTCAAAGTCATCTCCCACATTGTTGTGGGCTGGTAGTTTGAAGACGCGGTGGTAGCGGTATGGTACGCGGAGGTCAGTGCCTGCTTCACGCCTCCCGCGCCGACGATGGGTTTAGATGCTTTGGCGGGGTCAGGCAGGTTGCGGAAAGCTGTCGCGATCGACAGGCGGGAGCGAACAAGGTCTAGGGGATATGTAGAGCCTGTAGAGTGCAAATAAATCAGTACAACACACATTAAGGCAGCTTGATGTGGACTCACAAACAGAGGTAATACCCGCCAGCGCTCCAGCCGTGAGTCGCTTCGGGGTGTCGAGCTCTTTCGAGCCATGTAGAGTGAACCACTGCAGACAATGAAGTCAGACCCGCGCTCAAACTGTTTGCCGAAAGCACACTCACCCTCTTCAGCTGCTCATAAGTAGTAAACTGTACGGCCGAGTACGGGCTGGAGCGTATGTCAATTTAGCGCAACACTTCTCAGGGTCAGGGTGCTCACACGATCCGAAGGCAATTTATGCCATTACCCCGCATGTACCCCTTGAACCCCTCTTCCCGCCACATGCGCAGAAGACTCTGCCAGACGCCTTTGTAACGCAGGTCGGCCGACCGGGGCTGGACTTGTCTAGAGGAAAACAGCTAACTTCAGATCCGCGTCCGATTTGTCCGCGGAGGAAAAGCCTCACTGTATGATTTTCAGTCGCTCTAACGGACTGACCACAGTCCTCGATGCGGCGCCAGCAGCCCCTCCAGCAATGAAATACGATGAGACATCGGGACTAAAGAATGCAAGTTTTTCGGGTTTGGGCTGGGGCTCTAGGTGTTCTGGCTCGGCGTGTTCTGGTTCTGGCTCTGCGGCGGAGGGCTGGGATGAGGTGGATTGAGACGCAGTCATCGTGTTGGTTCGAGCTGAAACCGAGGGAGCATCAAAAGCCGCAAATATGACGAGAGCTGTTAGTAGAGCAGATGCAGCTGTCCGAGAGCGATGGCCCGGTTCGTGCCGCAGTGAGTTTGGAGGGGTTGACACGGAGCTGTGTCAAGAGATCAATGCATAGCCACCGCAAACACGCGCGTGCGCTGCCTTGTGATTCATTAGGCTTAGAGCCGTTTAGAGCCTCAAATAGACACACACAGCACAAAAGCGAGACAAGAATACAAGAACTACATTCGACTATTGCTCACAATAATGATAGTAAACAACAGACAAACTACACTGCCCAAAGCAAAGGCAACCATTTTACAAACCAAAATACATGGCTTTAATTTCATGCCGACGGAGGCGCCTCACCCGCAGGTGCCGCTCCGCGAGGTTCTGCAATCGCGAAAGATAATGAGCACCGGCCCCACAATCTAAGATAAGATTGTTGACTTACCACCACGTCCCCGGCCGCGACCACGGGCATCTCCTCCTCTCCAATCACCGTCGCCTCTGCCACGGGAGCCGCCGCGGTCGCCACCACGGAAACCGTCACCGCGGAAACCACCCCCGAAACCTCTTTCGCCGCCACCGCGGGGTCCACCACGGTGATCACCCCGATTTTCGCCCCTAGATTCGCCTCTGTGTTCGCCTCTGTGTTCACCCCTGTGTTCACCTCTGTGTTCGCCTCTGAAGCCGCCACCCCGATGTTCGCCTCGATGTTCGCCTCTGAAGCCGCCGCGGTGTTCGCCCCGGAATCCACCTCCACGGGCGTCTCCGCGGAAGCCACCCCTGCGGCCACCACGGTTGCCTCTACCAGCTTGGGTAGTAAAGCCATCATCGTCCTCCAATGGCGTGGCCGGAGCGCTGTTGCCATTGGGAGCGGTAGGTGTCGCAGGGGTTGCAGCCTCTGCGGGCGATGCGGTACCCGATGTACCGAACTTGGCCTGCAGACCAGCGATGGAGGGCAGGTTGTCGCCGTCGTCCTCGGCCCAGTCGATGGGTCCAGATGCGGAGACAGAGATATCTGTCACGGAAATGACAGGGACCTCCGCGGAAGCCTCAGGCTCATTCGCGTCAGCCTGGTCGACCCACTTGGCGCCTTCCTCGAAGGTGCTGCCCTCGAGTTCGCTGTCCTGGATGAAATGGAAGCTGCTAGAAAGAGGGGCGGCAGCCTGCTCTTCGGATTCGGCAATGGCTGCTTCGACTGCTTCCACGATCGCCTCTATTTCGGGAGTGGGAACGCGTGGGGGGTTTATATACGATTGTGTGATATCGTGAAGACGAGTAACTGTGATTTTTATAATCAGCACAGGCATTTGAATAAGCAGCATAATATAGGCTCACAAGGGACGCCCTGATGGTCGCCTTCACCCGACAAGAAGCCAGTGAGCACTGAGCGTCTGTCGTCGGTTTCCTCGCCAAGCAAGACTTGATGAGTTGTGTATACGGATCCTTGCTCAAGCTCATCCAGTTCGAGGATGGATGTTGTAGGGTCGCCAGCGGAAAGCAGGGAGGCCAGGCGAAGGAAAGTGAGCAGACTTAAAACTCTAGCCTCGTTGCTTGCCTGCAGAGTGCCAATTGAGTGATCTGGGATCTAAACAGCGAGATAAAAAAGAAAAGCTTACCTGAAGCTCTGCCGCTGCTTCAGCCACCTTTTGCCTCTCGAGACGCTCGCTCTCGGCACGCTTCTGAGCCTGTTCCTGGAGTTGCTCGGCCTCGTGAACCTTCAGAAATGGGTCAATTATCTGCCCAATATCAAACTCTGCTGTGTAGTATACCTCGATGGCCTTTTTCACTTCTTCCAACTCCTTCTGAACCGCTTCCAGTCCAGGAAGAGTCCTCAGAGTACGCTTCTGGTCGTCGTTCAGTAAATCCTGAGGTTTTGACGCGTAGGTGGATATCCGTTGCTAGAAGAAACAATTAGATATGTTGTCACGCGACCCAGCAGACTACAGTCGCGTAGAAAGTGTAAAGGATTGAATAGAACTTACAATCTTCTTGGTTATCGCCTTCAGTCGCTTGTGAACAAGATCAACAACGGGACTCGGCTTGTAGCCAAGATCATCATCGACAGCAGATTGCGCGTCGATAGATATAGTGGCAGTGAGTTGCGGTGCGACTAAGCGTTCCTTTACGGCCGCTGCAGAAGGTGCGACGTCCGGCTGGCTAGCCTCCAGAGGGGTGGAGACAACGATAGGGCTCGCAGCTTGGGAGTCATCGCCTTTGGGCCCCTTGCGCTTCTTCTTCTGCTGCGATTTGGAGAGCGGGGCCGGAGGGAGCGCACCCGGCACAATGCGCGGTGGTGTCGGTACTTCAGACATGGTGGATTGTTTTTGAGGTGGATTCAAGTGTTTGGGTTGGGGCGTACGCTCGCGATGACAAGTGTCGGAAAAGGGTGTGACATTTCTCACGCCCTGTAAGCTCCTTGTAAGGTTTCCATGTGACGGTCAGCCTTCTATATCGACGTCCATCTGCCAGTTCAGTCGCTTCTATTGCCGCAACCCGCTCGTCGATAGAATGGATCCTCAAGCTCCCCCCGGCGTGACAGATGAATTCTCGACCAACAGACATGCTTCTCAGTCGAAGGCTTTGAATCAGATCGCTCAGGGTCATGCTCTGAACCGCCACCCGAACATTGGCTTCGAAGACGGAAACATTGCGATTGTTACGGGCTCTGACTACTTTCTCGTGCATCAAGGACTTCTCGCTCGAAGATCTGAATGTCTCTCAAAACTTATGCAGCGCTCTGTCTGCGAGAATGTCACCTTCCTGGACGGGCGACCTTCTCTTCAACTGGACGACTCGTCTGCTGACATGGCGAACTTCCTGCAAGCTCTGTATGACGGAATGTACGATGAGCTGATATCTGGTACAAACAATCTTGTTAATCTCATCTTGATTAAAGATACGGCCTCAAGCACAACACAAACACATTTCCCGAAGTCGCCAGTCTGTTGCGCCTATGCACTAAATACCAAGTCGACTATCTTCGGCAACAACTCTTACGTGGTATATCTAGGGCTTGGCCGTCTACAATCGGTCACTGGGAAGAGAGGGAGCTCAAAGCGACTGACTCCCATGGCGTCTATGCCCCCCGACATGTTCTCCCTCATCCAATGTGCGTCGCAACGCTCCCACTCTCCTATTTTCTAATCGTATTTCAGTCTTGTCATAAACCTCGCTCGTGAAATCAACGCTCCTCAACTTCTTCCATCTGCATTCTACGATTTGTCTCGTTCCCCGCCTAGCCAAGCTGCCACAGGCTACTCCGTCAACTCAGCCACACACCGACTCAGCGACCAAGATATGTACAACCTTTTCCGAGGACGCGAAAGCACATCTCGCTTCTTGTCTACCTTCATCGTCAACGAGCTCGAAGGCCGCGAACCGTCGCAGCACTGCCACCATCTCGAGCAAAATTCAAGCCCGCCGCGCAATACGTGTCAGATCGCATTCGAAACTATCACGTTCGAGCTCCTCCGGGACGTCAACGGCGTGGTGTGCAACCGCAACTCAGATCCGCTCTATGCCATCCAGGACGCCGAACTGATGCAAACCAGAGGAGACCGACCTGACGAGGACAACAAGGCTTCTTGCCGTGCTTGCGAGGCTTGTAGACTAGACTTTGGGGCTATAGTGGATGCTGCGAGAGTAGAGTTCTGGAGCCTTCTTCCCCATTGGTATGGCGTTGAGGTGGAGAACTGGGGTTGATACTCTGCACTGCTTGTGACTACAAAATTGTGTCGAAGGATCCGATACAATACCTTTGTGCTGTTATTTCACGAAGGCTGGTTATCAACGTTGCAGCGTAGACTGTACTTGCTTCTGACGACTTACAGGGGTCTTATAATAACCTGTCATAAGCGAACACAACTGTGACAACGTCAGGCGACTTAATTCTTGAAGATCAAGGGATATCTGCACGTGACCCTCTCGCGCGTTTCGATCTTCGACGCGCAGCCAGATACTTACTGACTTACCACCACCACCACCACCACCACCACCACCACCACCCAACGTCTAACCAAACATGCACGACTTCGATGACTTTGGAATTTTTGATGACGAGTGTACAATGGAAGACGACGAGCATCACAATTCCATCGACGAACCAGACGACTGCAGTACCGACCACTACCACGAGGCCAGTCAAATCAAGGAGGAGGACATGGATGAGGAGGATGTCCCAGAAGACGATGAGATGTCCGATGCTGACCTCCAGTATGGTCGTGGTCTCTTTGGTTCATACCTTTGCTGAACGTTACCATATCAGTGCGGCAGCGACCAGCAGCATTGAACATCTCGTCCTATCGCTCTTGACGCAAGTCAGCCTATTGCCCGCTTCCTTCAAGCCATGCAAAGTGCCGAAAATGGAGCTGCAGCTGACCGACAGAAGGAAAAGCACGGCAGACGGGTACGCGCTCCCAAGCTCCGTTTCTCGCAAGCTCTAATCCATATGGCATATACAGGTCTATGGGAACCCGACAGTTACGATTTCCAGAGAAGGCGAAGCCACTTTGTGTGTTGTGATAGCATATATGCTGCCAATACGGTAAATTTAACCTGTTTTCCCCAGCCCAACTGCTCCGAGTCCTCGATCTCACGCATGAGGCACTGGTGTGCGATATTCCCACGACGAAGAGGTAAGATCCCCCATTTTGGAATAAGCATCGGTTCATCGCTCATGCCCGCCCAGAGACATATATTACAGGGACGTCCCTCTTTTTCAAAAGCAAGGTGTCGTAGATCGCGTATGTATGACTCCATGAAATTCCCATATGAGGACTCATTATGCCAGTATATGCAGCTGATAGATGACCTCGCCGCGACTTTTGAATTGGAGCGATCCGATCTCAATGTCGTCAGTCCCTCCTCTTCTTTTCCGCTCTGCCACATCTCATAGGTAGAGCAGCGCGCATCTTCGAAAGGACTCGTCTGCGGTGGCGGCCTCGTCATGCATCTCAAATCAGGGGAGGCGATATATGCAAACGAAACAGAGGTACATCTGCATTTGTATTCGTCTTGCAGGGCTAACACATTTCTCTCGCAGGGAGCACTTATCCCAGTCGGGGAAGACATATCGTCCTTCGAAGTGGGCGATAATATCGCATGGGTGCTCGTCGTCGAAAAAGAGGTGATTCATCTTCCCCAAAATCCAACGTCCCTCCCTAGCTAAATAGTGGTGGACAGGCGGTCTTCCAGACCCTGTGCAGGTTGAATCTCGCTGGCCACCCCTCTCTTCCCGGTCCGGGCATAATCATCACTGTAAGCACCCTTGCCATCCTCCCTGTTTGCTCAATATATGCGAAATTTCATCAGGGAAAGGGATACCCAGACGTAGCCACCCGGAACCTCGTGAAAACCCTCTCCGACAACCTCCCCACTCAGTGCGCTTCCATTAATGGCCCCCCGCACTCCCGAAGCTGACACGGCGATTGGGGTGTAGCATTCCAGTAATGGCACTCGTTGATGGCGACGCGTACGGACTCGATATCCTCTCAGTGTACAAGCACGGCAGTGCGAGTCTGCGGCATGAGAATGCGAAACTCGCGGCAGGGCGCCTCGAGTGGATCGGCGTATGGGCGAGCGAGCTTGTCGAGTGCGTCCCACGCGCCTCCTGAGGATCTGCAGCTGAAAAAATGTTTGTACAGCTTGGATATTGATAGGCATATGTTGATTCCAATTAACAAGTACGACGAGAAGAAGGTGCGTTCACTTTGCGTTACACTAACTCAGGTACTAACGTAGTGCAGGCCCATGCGATGCTCCGGCGGGATTCATCCACTATGCCCCCCCAATGGAGGTGCGTACACTCTCTCATCGTCCTCTTTGACCTCTAAACTCTGTGATTCCCAACATACACTCGGTTACACCCCGCAGAAATGAACTCCAGCACATGCTAGACACGCGGCGCAAAGCAGAGATCGAGATTCTTTCAACCATTAAAGTCGCCCGCGCGCAAAATTCAGAATGTACAGCGGAGACTGGCGGTGAAGAATGCGCGAAGGGAAAGGGGGCGTTGCAGCTGTTGAATTATCTGCTTGGGAAGATCACAAGACGTCTTGCGAATGCGGACGCAGACCTAGATTGTTTCGCTTGATTCTAATCCTGTCGCTTGTGCTATATTTTCTACTGTGTGCTGAGCTGCACGTTGCTGCTCGTTCCAGCATGACATTAATATTGTTCTGATGCTCTGTCATCTGCGTCTGTGTCCGTGGCCTTTCTGTCGCATGCTATCTCAGCTTTCAAGAAAATATCACCATGGTTCTCAGCTCTGCTTTTGTCATCACAACAAGCAGGGGATGATGGCGACTGAGAAGGGGCATGTTTGACCATCTGACCATCTACTCTGACGTCTCGAAGGCTTGGTGCGATGGAAAACATCCATGTTGTCACATAAGAGGGATCGCATTTTGAGTATCAGTGCGAGTGTTTTCTCTGTTTTGCGGGGCATGCAGCAGTTTGTGGCCAGTATTAGTGTTCAATGGACATAGCGACTGCGTTGACCAGCGACTGACACTGGTCTAAGTCATCGTTGGACATGGGTATGGTTCTCGGAATCCAACACGGTACTCCCTTTGGCCAAAATATATGACGATATCGAGGGAGCATGCACCAGAACGGGCAGCAAATAGGCGGAATACTCGTTGTGCGTCGGCAAATCGGGAAGGATGATCAATATTGATGCAAATGCTGCTCCAAAGACGCGAAGCAGAAACGGCGACTGCCCGCCAGCGCCTGCACACACTTCCTATAAGGGCATGTGATGCAGGAAGTATCATTATTCCAGAATGTTTGTACGACGGGTCCTTTCCTGTGGGTCGCAGCTGTGCCAGAAAAATCTCGAGCAAAATCTCGTCTGAGACTGATCGAATGGACTCGAGCACGTTTGGTGAGGCGCATTGGCGATCAGAATTTTCTGTAATTCGCATGTCGACAACTGAATTAGTTGTGCCACATTGACAAGACAGTGCAACGAAGACGCCGACTGGTCCGGTGAGGATTCAGTGGCAGCTGAAGCTGGTGAAGTGAGGTATAGTGCGCGCTGCATCAGGAAGAGGATATAAGAAGGTTCAGTGCTGATGGTAATGTCGTTGGATAGGTGTTTATGACTCTGTTTGACTGGTGGTGGGATAGCTGGACGCAACACCTGTCGTTGTCAGGTTCGGGAAAAAATTATTCTGGCAAGTTGTCTCGGCCGCATTATTGGTCGACGTTCAATTTGAACTAGTGTAGGACCCATGCCGAGAAAGCCGTATTTCTATTATGCTTCTGCACCTCCATTGGCGCGATTTGTAGCCTTTCGTTTCGTTTCTACCCACCGGCACCTCAAGATAACCCAGTAATTTGGAAGCAAAACAGTGTGATCATTGAGTCATTCAGACTTGGATCTCATCCAGGAAATATCAATTCACTAGCGGGCAACAGAGCGCAACACGTCAATCGATAGCCTCGGGTAACCATCACAGTTATGCAAAGTATGAAGGCTCCGATTGAAGACTGACGTTGCAGCGACTGGATCATTTATCGCATCTGAGTCCCTAGGAGTATATTATAAAGCAGTAGGATGCAAGAAACAAGGTATATGTGAGACTGCGATGATGGTGAAAGACAAGGGGCGAAGCGGAAGAATTTGAACCTCAAGTCACGTGATATGGACCTCATAAGTGACGTTTCGCTTAACACGCGTTCAGTTGCTGTCTCCTGCTCTATCCCGGCTCTACACCACATAACAGCGGTCGACCGATCCTTTTAGCCACTCCTACATCCCTCCCAGCCCATCCTCTGTATAGCATAGCTAGCGAGCTATGCCTATTAATGATGGCGAGCTATGCGAGAAATGCTTGAAACACCCCTTCCTATCTTCCGGCATTGCTGGCATGGTACAAGATCATGATAGGTGCCATCGCTGCCTGCCAGACGATCAAACCCTCATGCGCTGCAGTAAATGTCAGATAGTCAGATACTGTGTTAGCCATCTCATCCTTTTCGGCATTCTAATCATGTAATTGTTTAACACTCTATCCTCAGTCCAGAAAATGTCAAAAATTACACTGGCCTACTCACAAAAGCCATTGCAAGGACACGGCCTACTCACTCGAGGCAATCAATCGTATGCCGTGGAAAATGGCAGAAAGGTTAAAGACACAGCGAAAATGGAGCGACAAGCATTGGTCATCAATTGGATATGCAGCGATGCAGGCCATGAGATTATGGGAGAACAGAGAAGTCATAGGTCTGTATCTTAATCAAATGGAAGGTTTTTGGAATCCGCTCATTTCCAGTCGGACCCCATAGAAAACACTGTTTTCTTGGTGTATCTGGACGTCGAAGAATATGTTGAATCGGAGCAGGGTCAGAAGATTCTGTTCTTGCGCTCGATCAAGGAAGCCAAATGCCTACCCATCGCGCAAGTCCACGCAATTTACGAGGGTATCCTGGCTAAAATGAAACCCTCGGTAATCGACGGGTCGGTTTCAGCCTACGATGGGTTAGAGAACACGCTTAGTCACCGTCCTGGGCTCATACGCATCATGGTAATCGACGAATGCCCACGCGACACCCGCTCCCCATTCTTCACCATGCTTCCAACAGATTTCGACGACCAATCGTTTGATCAGCCGCACTCTCAGATGCCTACAGATGGCGATTGGCTGAGGCTTCTAAAGAAACAAATCTCACGCCTCGAAAATGCTTGGAAGCAACCCATCAAGTATGCGGCATTTCAAGACTGGATCCACCAAAATCAGGTTTCCATCATCAATGCCGGTTGGCATGCTCTGAATCTTCGAAAACAACCAAATCGCGCTGGTAAGGATAATTCCGTTTACCCTTCCAGAATGTCCTTCTGAAAATTGGTCCTAGATACCGACGTTTTCTTAGTCATTCTTAAATATCGTGAAGAAGTCGTCTCACCATTTCGGCGATCATCGAGTTTCTTTCATTCCGTGGGCAACGCATACGCCATGACTGATGACGAAGTGAACAAGAAGTACCCTGCCGCTCTTGGCGCGATTGCGGCTGGTGCCGATCCTCTCGAAATTGGAGAGCGACTCATGCGAGTTATCGTAGTCGTTGAGAGATCCGACGAAGATAACCTACCAATGATAATTGCACCCAACGCGCACACCATTCCCCGGGGAATAGTTCCGCCCTCATTTGACCCAGGATGGCTTGCAAATTTCAGGAAGAAAACAAATGGAGCCCAATGACTGCAACCTATTCAACCCTCATTTCAGGGCCAAGTGTGGGTGGAGGTCGAGAGCGCGTTTTATATAAATGAGTAACTGCTGTCTTGGTTTTTGCACACCTGCAACTTCCTATTCCTCTACTTCCCGTCCTCATTCGCCGTTACTTAATTGAAAATTCACTTCATTCACTGCGTTTCCTGCAAAGTATGCGCGGGGAGATATAATGTACAAGGTAACTAGGCACCTGAGGATATTGAGGATAACTAGATATCCTAGCTAGGCTTTAGCCGGCGGGTAGAAAGAGAATGTGCCAGCCTCCAGGTGGCAAACTGACGGACATTTTCTCGGAGTCTGATCGATCTCATCAAGCAATTCTCTTGAGGACACTCGCTGTATCCTCCCTTTTTGTTCCTCTCCTACACCGACTCTCGTGTCTAGCTACTACATACTTGAGCTCCATAGCCTCGCCAATGCGTCCCAGGCCGGTATTATAATATCTTGGCTGAAATACTTATGATTCTCCGACACACCTACCCCTCTTTGTCTTTAACCTTCACTCATCCGTCTGCGTTGACATCTGCTCCCTCCAATGGCCACCTTGCTCGCCACTACAACAGCTTTAGAATACCAAGGCAACTCACGCCGTCTCTCAACACTGGTCTCTTATTTCCTGGGCGTGCTGGGGCTAGATGCTGATAGTCTTTCTTGATGGACTGCTGGGTAGGCTAAACCTCGTCCACCTCGTGATTTGGATGAAGCTTTGTAGGGTCTATAGACGGACGGATCTACCTCATGCTGGGTGTGGCAGCGACCGTACAATCTCAGCGCCGCAGTGATGTGTATTATACATAAGTAGCTCTCGCTTCAGTGTCGACCAGTATACTGGATGCCCTTCCGACCCTGGAATCTCACAACTGTGGCGAGTCCTTGATACTTGGTATTCATAACATAATTTACGAGTTGATACAGTTGCCTAGAACGACCAACCACATAACAACCGTGAACTGCATCCCGAATCGTTTCTCGCCGACCATTTCAAATGCTACATCATGTTCAAGAGTGGCACATTGCTTCCAGATTCGTTCACGGTTCAGCTACGGTACATCCGCATGATCTTCTTGCTCACAGGTAATTGAAATTGATTTCGCAGGCGTGTCTGAAGCGTGAGGGTGTGGAACAAGCGGAAAGGTCGGGAGCATAGGGACAGCGGCAGGGTGCGGGAACGGGGGTTGTGGCATGGGAACAGGGGTTGTTTTGAATGTTATCAACCGTTGGATATGCTATTAGATTTGAAATATACACTTTCTTGTTCCTTGCAATGCCCAGATGGATGCAAGAAGTAGTGAAATGATCTGAGAGTGGATATTCCGGGTGTCTGGCGTGGGGTACAGTGTATTTTTTGAGTAGTTTTTATCGCCACCTGGAGGATAATGTAACCATCCGCTTCGATGTACCGGCCCAAGTAATGTCAGATATCCCCGGGGGCCTGGACATTTAAGTTATCCTCCACCATATCCCCCAGTTGGATATTTTTCAGCAAACGCAGTGATTGTTGTCCCTTTCCCGCTCATTTTTATAGCTAATCACTTATCAATCATCACATATGCACGAAAATCCCCATCATCGATCCCTTCTCTATTATCCATCGAATCTGAGTCGCCAGGTGTATACTATAAAGCAGTAGGGTGCGAGAAGCAAGGTGTACTTGTATGTGAGACGGTGGTGAAAGACAAGCCTGAGGGCCGCGGAATAATTTGAACCTCAGGCCACGTGATGTGAAAGTCAGAAGTGACGTTTGAAATTGAAATTCGCTTGGGACGCGTGCGGTAACCGGTTGCTGTCTCTGCAGCTGTCTCCTGCTCGATCCTCTCGACCACATTAAGTAACAGCGAATCAACTGACATTGCTCGCAGAGTCCCAGCGAGCGCGCAGGAAGAATTAGGTTAATAAAGGGCGGCCAATGCTACCCCCGGTGTTTATGGCACGTCACAGTGACGTTCACGCCGATGTGTCCAGTTGCTTGCTCGTCCGATCGCAGCGGGAAAGCTGCATCCACTGGGGCTGCGGTGCGTCCGCTCGCATCCTTGATCACGTTCGCTCGATCGTCTACCCCTACGATCCATTCCAAGTCATTCCCTCGCCTTTAATCGCGTTCGCTCGATCGTCTACACCCACGATCCCTTCCAAGTCATTCCCCGATCGCCTTTAATCAACCCACAAGCGTACGATCGAGCAACTCTGTCTGGCCCCATGTCTCATATCTCAGCCTCCCCGTCGCCATTCCCAAATTTGCTGACATTATTACGAAATAACAAGGCCGTTTTCGAAGGTATAAGAGCGCTCATATCGCAAACACATCCCCAGCTTGCCTTTCGTCGAGATGTGGAAACCAAGCCTCCTCTCGAGCTGCCTCCTTGTGCTGGCCGGGCTTGCCCGCGCCGCGCCGTACACTCCCAAAGGTGGCGTCGGCACCAGCGGTACACCCCCACCCGTCTATGTACCCGGCAGCGATTTTGACTTCCAGTCCCTCGTGAGCCTCTTCCTTCCCGTCCCCCTATTCTCCATATCAACATATTAACATGCCTTTGATTAGAACCTGGCGCTGAACCAAGAATGGATCGAGCTCGATCTCTTCCACCACGGCCTCGCCCAGTTTTCCCCCGCCGAGTTCGAGGCCGCCGGCGTCACCCCCGCCTACCAGTTCCTCATCGAGTACATGGCCGACCAGGAGGTCGGACACGCTACCCTGATAAGCAATATCCTGCAGGGCAAGGGCGCGAAGCGGTGCCAGTATACGTATCCGTTCAAGACGGTGCCCGAGTTTTTGGATTTTTGTCAGAAGGTGAGCGCCGGGGACTGAGCCGTATGGCACACGCTAACCAGAACGACCCGCCCCAGCTAACCCGCTGGGGCGAATCCGGCGTCTACGGCTTCCTCGCGCACCTCGACTCGCGCCCCTCCGCGACGCTCCTCACGCAGTCCATCACCACCGAGGCCCGGCAGCAAATGGCCTTCCGCCAGCTCAAGGGCCTCTTCCCCATGCCCGTCTGGTTCGAAACGGGCATCACCCAGAGCATGGCGTGGACGCTCCTCGCGCCGTACCTCAAGACGTGCCCGGCGGAGAACCCGCGGATCGAGTGGCAGAATTTCCCGGCGCTGACTATCACGAACAACCCGGATGCAACGAAGGAGGCGACAGGTGGCGCGGCGGTGAGCAGCAATGTGACCGCACTGAGCTATGCGGGGAGGCATGTGACGCTGGAGTGGGAGAAGCCGGGGAAGAAGGTTAGCTATAATAATAGCTACACCACGTCCACCTCTGCTGGAAAGCCCAAGGTTCGTGCTCACTCTCGCGTTGTTTTTAAGATGGGCAGTGCTAATGTGGATGTGGCGGATAGTACGCCGCGTGGATATCACAGCTCAACACGACGTACACCGAGTTGAAGCACATCGATGGCAGGAAGGCGAGCACGACCCAGCCGGGCGGGAACATCTTTAGCAACCACACTGTCGCCGGCGGCAACTCGACGATCTCTGCGCCGCTCATCAATGATACGATGTTTGTGCTGATCGTGGACGACAATCCGCATGTTACACCATTCAACCTGAGTTTGCTGAACAAACACGTCGTCGCGGGGCCTGCTATCTACCAGGCTGGCTAATTGGGGTCGCTCGACACCATCGGCTCACACCGATTACCCACTTGCTTTTACTGTTAGCGTTCCCTGGTTATTGGACGATGAAATTGTGGTGGCTGCTTGATTTAATTATTAACCACCCTTGTCGACTTCACCTTTACATTGGACTCCTTGCTTTTTATACTTTCCCTTGTTAATTTATATCCTTCGTGTGGAAAAATCATCTGCCTGATTGTATTTTGTGTGCGCACGCGTTTGGGGAATCCCACGTGAGCACATAAATTGCAAAACCAACATGGATGACAGCTGTCAGCGGAACTTCAAAGCTTGCGCTGACACACGCACAGATGCCGCCTTATCTTCCACCACAACCACACCACAACCACAACCACAACCATCCCGCTCATGAATGGACCAGAGGAAGATCCCTGCTATAACACTTTCCCCTTTCATCCTGCTATTATTATCATTTTATCGAGAAGCTGGAGTTGAGGCCCGATGGCATGCAGCCCATGGCCATTGTACTGGCAGCTTGCTCTAGATTGTTCGTGCCAACTCGGCGCAAGCAGCCCACAAAGCGATGCCAGGATTGTGACGAGCATGGTCGGCAGCCTCGAAGCCCTGCAGGGGATGTCTCATGGGTGCGTCGCGGGAGGGAGCGCTTTGCTGGCATATCCTTCTACGATGTCGCGATGGCTCAGTAAGCTGTTGCAACTTGCATGGCATGGATGTGTTGCATATCTCACCGGCGATGAGCGGCAGATACCTATAGGTTGCTAGGAATCAGTGGAGAAATCGCAAGGCCTCGGCATCATCGCCCGAGCTCCTCCTAACTTGTTAGATTCCAATCTAGATCTTCAATGAGCGGAGCTTCCGGTGGAGACGTCGAGGATGCATATGCATACCTCGCCCTTTACTCGTATATCACGCAGCCCACCATGCCACGATTAACTTTGCCCTCTGGAGTCTGGGCTGTTTGCGCCATTCTGGTGCAAGCAACTTTGAAGGCCCCACGAGATGGTAGCAGGTGGGCAGCGGCTGCGAGCGTATACAGGCGTCGCGGGCCCAGGAAGGAGAGCTTACTTTGGGATAGTGCGATCAGGTAATCTGTCACATTGCATGGATTTGCTGCGTTTCTTACCAACGGCGTGCAGCAGAATCGTCACCGGGGAGTCAGATCCGTGGATGAATCGCGGGGTAACATTCCATCGGCAGCATCGCCCCTTACATCACATATATCTCATTATAGACTGCTCTTCCGCATGCACCATGCGGGTGCGGGGGGCCGGCGATCTCGTGAGAGGGATTGCAAGCCATATGGGCGCGCCTCGGCGCCTCGGTGGGGTAGCGCTGCTGGAAGGATGGGTAACAATTTGGTGTCAGGACGCAGCGAGGATCGCCGGATGAACTCTACGATGGCCGGGGATCAATCGCACGTATACATTTCCCACCCTGCTATGTCTCTCGATAGACCGCTCTTCCATCTGCACCATGCTGGTGCGAGTAGAACGGCGATCTCATCGGACGATAGAATAAGGTGGTGGGCAGCGCTGCTGACGGATAGATTATGAAGACGACCCTTGGGCCTTTGGTGCGTCACTGGAAAGACACTAACAACGAAAGATGATTTACATTGACAGTCGATGGATTATATGATCGCCATTGAGTGGATCACGCGCAAATAAGCGTTGTTCGCCGCATTCTGTTTACTGTCAGACCCTCTCTTCATCTGCACCATGCTGGTGCGAGTGGACTGGAGATCTACATTTTGGGAGTATGATGCGAGCAGCGCTGCGAACAGTTGATAGACCCTAGCTGCACCATCTAAGCTATGTGCAATCTAGGTGGACTGGTGTCTGGGTCTATTGTGCTCTATGATGTAATTTCGGGGTTGGAAGCAGTGGACGCGGGAATCAATTGACCTTTTGGACTGTGTACGGATTTCAGGCGAGAGTTCTGATTCGATGGAGGACTAGAGTGCTCATAGGCCGTGTATACATTCGGTGATGCAAAGCACGACCATAAAGTGGCTTTGCTGTCACTACACCCAAGAGCACACCAAGCGAAACGGTGGTTTATGTGATGCGACGCCAAGTGCCGCGTGTTGGAAGGATGTACCAAGTGATCCGTGGTAGGTAAGTTAGTCGTGGCATATGCATTGTGCGCAATTCGACACGCCCTATGCCTCTCGTGTCTTGAAAAAATATCGCCCGACATTGCAGACTTGAAGTAAAAATACATTTACTGCATAACTCCCGCATGAAAGTAACAGAGAAGAACACAATAACAGTTGGTTGAGCATATCGGCGAGGAGAATGTTGGACCATCACATAACAGAAGTAAAGTTGCTATTTGAGCTTTTTGCCACATCCTCGAAGACTACAAATGTTGAGCAAGAGGCGGGCAGATCACCCTGTTTAGATCAAACTGACTGGACACTACAAATTTACAGTGAAAATATCCTAATTTGGCTCAAAAGTATCTCGAAATATGACTGAGGTGAATAATTTTGGAGGTCGTATATTCGGATTAAGGTCTTGAGGACCTACCCCATATGACGGGATCTATTGTTGCCTACCCCTTGCCTTTCCAACCTAAGTATTTCCATACTTGTGTTCGCATCTGCTTCTTACTGCTACTTCGGAATAGGTTCGTTCTGCTGACATTCATTCATTCTATTCGACACGAGCTTCTTACCACGGCTTCGGAATAGACTTTCATTCTGTCTGGCGATCGCCTGGTTTAGTGTAGACGCTCCGTGTGTGCGTCTTCCAGACTGTGAAATTAGGTTCATTTGCGAATCCACCTGTGACTCCCAACAAGCAGTGCCTCTAAGCCTGGGAATGGAGGCAGTAAGCCCATGCCAGTTCGCTAAGAGGTCAGTCTAAATCCCGCTCCCGTTAACTATTGCTAACTACTGGCCTTGTATCACCACCCAGTGAGCCATACTGCTGCTTCCGCAGGACGTCGAGCAGTGACTGACACCTGTCAGGGCCTGTCACCGCTGCCGCACCCGTACGCGTCGTCAGGCACGTCGCGCTCGTCGTCGGCCATGGCGCTCCCGCCCCTACATCTTAACTTCACCAGTTCGCGGCCTTCCAGGCTGGTTCAACCTGCTGCAGGTTCGCATTTCTTCACTCTCTCACGTCCACATATATGTAATGTGCCCTGTATTCTGTATCAATGCATGTAATCAATATTTAATTCAAATTACCACTATGGAGTTGCTATCAAGTGCTAAGTGTATTCTAACAAACAGTACATGTAGTACAGTGTAAATGAACGAGACGAAGTGATACTGATAGGTATACCACACCTTCGGTGGGGATAGCTGGTGTAAACAAAAATTTGGGGGAACTAGGATGAAGAACCCGCACCGGCGGGTACAGTAAGTGGGAGGGCGGAGACGAGCACGAAGACAAGGGAGCAAAGGGTATAATCTAGAAAAGGTGGGTGTAGATGGTGGGGACGAAATTTTGACGGACAGAGAGAGGGCGGCACCACACAGGTGTAAGCTAGACATAGACAATAAGTAGTCACCCAGAACTCGTGATAAATCTGACATACCGTGCGTAGATTCCGCAGTAAAACACCACCCTACTCCTCTTCGCTGCCGTCGCTACCGCTTTCCGATTCTCCGAGGTCGTCTTCGTCCGAGCCGATGAAGTCACGGCTTTTGAAGGCACTGGTACTGCTACCCTCGCCGCTGTTCCCTGCACGAGCGCGCTTGAGCACTGACCCATTCTCCTTGTTGCCTGTATCGTTTGTCTTGCGCTTGAGGCTAGCATTGGGGCCACGCTTCACGCCAGCATCACTTCTCTTCGCACGCGGCTTCTTTGCCACCACCCCGGCCTCCTTGCGTGCCCTCGCTTCATTCTCGACCAGCTTCTTTTCGTGCTTGGTGAGCGGCCGCCAGTAGGTGGAACCGGTCTTGAAAGCTGCGACAAGCTGGCGAAGGTGGTTGATGTCGCCTATGTCGGCGGGCTTGATGAATGGTATGTTGGCGGGCCAGTTAATGATCTTGATGTAGTATTTTTCGACGATATCTACGATGAAGTTGACGTAAGACATCGGAATCTTCTGGCCAGGCTTGAGAATCGAAGCTGAAGGTGGGATAAATAAGTGGGGATGTGCAGGAGAAATGAAGACGAACTTACACATGCTACTGCGTATGAGGTTCACCAGCTGTGTTCGAAGGTTGTCAATAGATTCGGCGGAGACGTTGCCTAGTACAAAGCAGTCCGTCAGAATGGAGGGTTGCCATCACAGGTTAATCACATACCTTGCTTTCTGCTCAGCGCATACAGCTGGAGGTCTTTTGCGATGTTGAAGGGGTCAAGACTGTACATACTCATAAAAAAGTCGTACACATCTTCCGACCCCATGATACCGGACCTGACTGCGGAGTCATGGTTCTTCTTCGTGCTCAACATGAAGAAGAGCGAGCCAGTTTGAGACTCCAAGTGGTGCAGCTAAGGTTGTAATAGTATTGTTAGTGAAATGAAGTCCATATGAAATGGTTTAACTTACATCGGCATCAACCCTCTTCAGCAGAATATCGGCAGTCTTCGCACTGGCGAGACGAGACGGGCGCTGGGCTGTATCCGCCTGCTTACGCTTCTCCGCCATCTCTGTGTGCAACTCCTCCTGCTGCGCTTCGTCCAAATCACGTGCTTTCGAACTCCAAGTAGGATCAAGCTTCATCATCGCCATGACTTCGGAAATCTTGAGCCTTTTACCTGGAGGACGACCTAAAAGTGTCACTCATTAATATTAAGCAAGTTCACGTAGCTGCCCAAAAGTACTCACCGGAATTGAAGTAGTCGGAAGCTCTGCTGTTTAACCCATTGCTGGCGCACGGGCCACGGGTGGTCTTGATGGTCTGCGAGAGCCCGAGCTGGGAGTGGACGAAATCAGGTGCGTAGCCGTGCTTCTCGTTGAAGACGGCGATATCCCGGTCCCAACTCGCTTTCATCTTCAAGGCCTCTTCCTCCGCCACCAATTTTTTCCCTCTGTTGACTACACCAGTCGCCCTTATCCTAGGTAATTCAGCCTTTGGCACCTTGGGCCGAATGCGCAGGCTCCCGAAGTGAACTTCGTCCTTTGGGTCTCGGATATCCGGATCATGATCCATTGTGAACTCCGCGCCTGAAAGGGCGTCAAAATTGTCGCCCGCTTGATCATGGCCAGCAGACGCGTCGGAAATTGATGCGCTCGCGTCAGCACCGCGTTCGAAGGCGTCGAAGGCTGGGCAAATATCCTGCTGGAGGCTGGTGGGGTGCTGTGACGGGCTGAAAGGTGGGGGTGCGTCGTTCTGAGGGCCGGCACTCGGAAGAGGCATAGACATGTCGTACTGAGGCCCTGCACCTGGAATGCCTGGGGCACCCATCTCGCGGATGATTGAGGCCCAGTCGTATGCACCGACGTCGGCGTCGGACAGGACGAGGGGTTCGAGTTGGTGGATTGGCAATTGCAGGGTCGGGCTAAAGCCAGTGTCTGCAAGGTTGCTGCTCCACTGGTCAGGGAAAAGGACTGGGAGAGGAGGGTGTCGGTTAAGGGGGTCCGACATAGCGATGTTTTTTTAATAAATTACTCGCTATGCGTTGTGAGCTCTGTGGGTTGTATGAAGGGGGGAGCGGTGGAAGCGGCGGAGGCAGAAAATTGCTCGCTGATAAGATATCATCACGTGTGTACAGTGGTTTGAAACGCACCAACATCTCCATTCCAGCCTCAATTCCATCCGCCCAGAACAAGAGAAACCTGAGAATGCAGGTGCACATTACGACTAATCTCGAGAATCTCGAGCCCGACAGGCAACAGATAGCAGAGCCCAGCCGCGTGAGATTCCAGAGCCCAATATCCAGGTGCTGCAGTTGATAGACTCAGATAAATCCAACATCTGCACAATATGTACAGTCCCAGTTGGTGGCGACCTTGCCGCTGCTCGGGGGGCCTATGATCATGTGCTGGGCAACTTCTCGATAGCCTAGAGGAGTAGCATAGTGCATTAGTGAGTTTTATGTTTTGCTTTGAAAGTTCAACTTGGATGCTCACCTTCTGAATCTATACGGATAAGCAGGCAGGCTGATATAGAACCTTTGAGCAAGCTACTAGGGCCTCAAGCGATGACAGTACAGACCAACAAGGTTTGTGGGCGCGTGTTGATCTATGGTGTCTATTACATTTTAGCTTACTTCGACAACTGTGAGAACTACACAATCTCTCCCTGCAACTACCACTCGCGCAAGCCCTCCCTCCCTGATTGCTACAGCCCCAAGATTACCGGTCCACGCAGGTAAGTCCAATTTGCATGAGCTCGGTGTGTACAGCGATATGCTGGTACCCCGCCTGGGAACCGCGCCAGCTGTGCCCCCTGGGCTCATTGCACACGTACTCTGACTTGAATATATACTGATTCCCGCCAGGTATGTATGCGGATCCCTGAAGACGCCCCTGCCAAACTGCCAGCTTTGATGGCACACCGGCGAACAGACCTTGACGTGATCGGGCAGTAAGTACTGTAACAATGTGCCGCCTCACCCGCATTAATGTCGCACCTGTCCACAGCCCTCCCACCCGTCTTCAGTGACTTTCGCTGCCCTACAGAAAAGACTACAGCCCAATGGACCTCGAGCCTCCATTTTGCAGCAAAGTGGGGCTTCGAGAGCGTCCAGCTGCTCGCCATCGATAACTTCACCACAACCACAACCATCATTCCCTCGCGGTCATACGCCGTGATTCCCCGCGCCGCATCTCCCTGCATCTCCCTCGGAGCCCCATTTCCATCTATCCCCCGGTTGCTAGAGGCGTTTGCGCCCTCCCTCGTACATGAGCTCCTGCGACGAGGAATGATGTGCGCGATTCATCATCGACAAGCTGTGTCTGCACGCACCAGGCGATGTGCCCTGGTAGCCGCTCACAGTCGGTTGAGCAGCGCCGTAGGGGTGGGGGGCGGCGAGTCCGTTACCCGTGCTGCTCACATAAGGGTTCTGGCTGTGCCGGCAGCACCTGGCGCGATAGGCTGCACACTGAGATTCCCCGGCCCTGTGTACCTGGTCGCCGGGCGCTCTCGACGTGCGCAGTAGCGGGGGGTTAGGACCTCAGGGGTGGATGGAGTTGTGGTGGCCGGGGACTTGGCGCGAGGCTCGGTGGTGGGCTTCGCCACGACGGTCGCGGAGCGACAAGATGGCACATGGGCCCAGCAAGAACGTGCCCCCGCCGTTGGTGCACAGCGCTTCCCTCAGAGAAACAGCTGCACTGCCATACCCACGCAAACGGGACCCATCACACCCCATGCTAAACACCCCCGCCGCTTCCCCATGGAACACCAACACCAACGTTACGAAACCCGACACCAAACCATCCTCCGAGTTCAAAGGCCAACCCAACAAGCGCTCTCGCACAACCGTCCGCGCCGAGGAAGAGGCCGAGGCTGCCACTAGGAGCGGTTCAGACAACGAGAAGCCCCTTACGACGTGTAGCCGCAGGCCCTCCTCTTCCTTCCCCGTCAACCGCACAGACAATAGTGCCCTTATCTTCCCCTCGCTCTTCTAAGGATTTCAACCCGGCCGCTCTGCTATACCCTGCTCCGACACATGCCATCCACACGAACTATGGCAAAGGCGTGGGCGGCGCACCCTCAGCAAGTGCGTGGGGGCCTGATGGGTGCGAGCTGTGGCTGTATGTGGGGGGGATGGCGTGAAGCGGGCCCAGGACTGTTGCCGGTATTGCACAGTCCTGATGTGTCTTATAGCGGATAGTAGTTAGTAAAAGCACACGCAAGCATAATACATACCGTTTCCATCCCCCCTGCCCGGTCTCCCTGTTCCCCCGCGTCGTGGTTGTCGTTGTCGTTGTCGCAGAGGAGTGGAAGACGATGGGCGCTTAACGCCCGGATTGCCCGATCCGGACGTCCGTCGTTTGTTGTCCATTCATCGATGTTCGCTCAATAGCGAGCTCTGACAAGTGAATTGACTCTGATCCTTGGGTGAGTAGATGTAATTCATATGCTGTTATATGCTACAAATTTTAGAATCGGAATCGGAGGTGTGTTGAACACGACTGACGCGATATATGCACGATAACCGCGATCATAGGCTTATCTCGCTGTTTCACCATTTTGTCTATCTAAAAGGACACAACCCCATTTCACTAGATCGGGAACCGGAATACTTACCTATAGAGTGTATAGAACGGCCTCCCGGTGCTCGTCTTTTCGAGTTTAAATATATAAGTGTCCGTTGGTGTGGGTATGTAGTTACTGCTCGTATCAATCATGAAACTCTGTTGACATCCCGGTCTTTTCTGTGTGTTCTGTGTGCCCCACTCTCCACATTTATTCTACTTCAATTCCGTCTTCTGTAATACACGAATATACATTAATGCAAGCTATTACGAGTGCCAGCTGTGATTTATATCAGACTGTACTTGTGTAAGACCGTGTTTCCGGGTCATTTTCCATATATATGCCTTGAGGGGTGTCTATGATGCTCCAAGGAAACTAGATATATCATTCTAAGTGAAAATAATTCATACTATACATCCTAAGTGTACCACCGAAGCAGTGTTAAGCTTCAAGATGATGTTGAGGCTCTACTAATGAGGGGCACTGGCTACATCTGAGCGAAACTCTCTTGTTACATAGGCCCTGAGTCATTTTAATTTAATCTAAGCGAATGGGTAGTTAGAAAGACGATATATTTATGATTTATAGACACCTATTAATCTAATAAACGGCTGTGAGGATGAGAGGAGAATGTACAAAGCTGAGCGGCGGGGTTCAGCCACCCATTTGCCTTATTAGGAATATGGGCCTTCGTTGCAAATCACGATCGTGGTCTTCATCTCACTGCCATCTGAACCTCACCACCACCTCGATCACGCCTGCATCCTCCTCCCAAACAGAGTCTCGAAGCACCCCTGTGGCTGTATAAGCCCATCTCTTGGTCAGTATATGTGAAGTTTGCACAATTGTATGCCCGCTAACAATTTGTTGAATAGGCTATTCGTGTTGTTGCCCTAAGAGGGCTTTCGTCTTCCGCCTGCTCCCCAAATGCCAGCCCAGTCCACATCCTCGCTCGCATGTCCAGGGCATGTTATGCATCTGCACTGTCCCCGCAGCGCAGTTTTGCACCCGCCGCCGTGCACAGTGATACCCTCGTGCCCATGCCAAATATCGGCCAACCCAGTGTCCTTGAGCCTCCAAATTTCGCATCAACCTCCTCTCTGTTTTCTCTACCCTCTACTGCTTCTTTTCAACATCTATTACTCCCTCGCGTCACCCAGGATCTCGCCGAAGTGTCTCGGCCGTCCAACGATCATCGAGTCGCCCCCCAGCCCTGCCCAGCCTTCGACCTCCATTCAGCCCTACACGCGACGCACACTCTAATCACTCGCACCAATGTCCACACCGCCCCCAGATCTGCCCAGCCCTCCACCTCCACCCATCCAGCCCTACACACACATATGTACATTGTACATGCGTGCCCATCTGCCCATCCCGCATGTCTGTCCACCCTTCCGGATCTGCATCGGGGCTCGACGCCGCCGTGCTGCGGGTTTCCTGCGCCATACTCCTCACATGTGGAGAGGTATTCTTCCCCGTGTCAAGGAGCGAGTTTGGCGACGACCTGGGGATTGAGGCTCAGCTGGTGCGCAGTGCATCGTTCTGGAGGAGAAAGGTGCTGGGTGGGGAGGGCATGAGTGGTGGTATGGTCGCTGTCGTGGAGGGTGCACGCTCCGATGAGCTGCATCAGGTGTGCGGGAGGAGGTGTGCGTGAGCTGCGAGCGCGAACGTGTAAGGCTCGCGAATGACCTCCCTGTATTAAATATCCCCTTAACTATCAAATATACCTAGACATGCATGTAAATACTTACTCCACGAACCTCAATCACATTTGTTTGACCGCCCGTTCACTTCCCAAGGCAGCCCTGTACAAATATAAGGGTGTGGTGATCAATATGGATACACTTTGTAAGAGTCTCGTGACCCACACACCTTACTCGTCTCCTCCTCGATGTCAAGTTCACGAATCCCCCTGCAGCGTTCCGATCAACTTGGCGGACACAGGGGAGGCATCAGGGCTTTTGGGGCATTTGCAAGACTGCAGCAACAGGGTAGCTCCCAGGCGACACAACACACTGTAAAAAAACCGAAGCCAGTGCTACTGTCGAACGCGGGTATCGTGAAGCTCAAGAAAGACGCTGCTGATGCCTACGCTCTACGTCAAGATGGTAAGTCTTACAACAAACCTGTGCTGATTTATTTTTACTCACTCTGCACTGCAGCAATGTCCGTAGCTGAGCTCACTGAGTTGGCCAATCAAGCGGCTGCCAGTGCTGCTACGCAGCAGCAAGATATTGCCATGGATGACTACAATAGTGCCTTCAACGGCCATATGTCTGTTCCAATCAGCCATGCAGGGGGGGAGATGGCCGCGATGGCTGCAGCGATTATTCCGAGGTGAGTCTCAGTATCAGTAACACCTTTCCACCGGCTAACCACTGTGCTGTAGCAAAAGACGAAGGGTGGATACACGAAATCGCCGCCGTCGTAATGAGATCCGTCAGCAGGGGTTCGATCTTCAGATCGAGGCCCTTGCGGACTCGTATACTTCATACATCTATCATCGTGATCACGGCACCACACCTGGCCGCTCGGAGGATGAAGAGGGCACCATGTACATTTATCAGATCCGTGCACAGGATACGTACAGTAAGCTTATTTATCTAGATACATGCACTCGCATTTCTGATATCATATACAGGTACCAAATACATTCAAATCGCGTACCCTCACACCGCGCTCAGCCCATGTGCTGCAATAGTTGCGCAGGGTGTTATACCGACCGCGCCCCAGACACCTACTCTGGGCTTCCACGTGGAGACACTGGAGCTTTACAGGACGGCACACTTCAGGTGCCCGCAGTTATCTGTACAGGCATGGGTCCGGACTATGGCTGATCTGCAGGGTGTAAGTCCTCAACTCATATATTTTGTGTAGCTAATCATGTTCGTCTACATTAGGAGGTCTATGCAAGGCACAGGTCGCGGCAATTTTCGATTGCTTACGACCTGTATCTCGCCATTCGCGCGCACATTCAGTCTCGCGTCGACAAAGCTCTTGACCGTGACGACCCGGACTGGAATGCCAAGCACGTATGCCCCGCCTGCACGTACAGGGTGCAGGACGAGCACGAGATGAAGTTCTCTATGCTCTGGGCAGAGGACGGCAATGACTCGCTCAAGCGCTTTGAGCGACGAGCCGCTCCAGAGGAAGGTGGTCCTCTCCTTGGACCATCTGTCGAGAGCCTTGATACCCGAACAAATCTACCCGGGAACATGTATATCAGCCGAGAGGAGGTCGACAAGTGGGCTCCAGTACCAGGAGCCCCTCCGGATGTGAGTACGTTTCAGCTGCTTGCTCAGAGTCCATTACTTAAACATGTGTACAGCCAGAGGAGGACGCCGAAGATGTGTGCCGGGAACGTTGGAAAAACATGAAGGCAGCGGCGACTGCACGCTCATGGGGCTGTTTCGGGGAGACAGGCATTTTCGCTTCGTTTTGCCGTCATGGATTCAACCTCACAATCGCGGACATGTATCGTACAGGAGAAGGGTAAGCTCCACCAGTTTCGTTTTATTATTCTATCTAATATTGAAACCCAGATCTAAGTATGGAATTGCTACAGCCGAAAGGAATTTGAGGAACCACGGCAAACGGCAGGGCAGCGCGTTCGACATCGGCTGCTCCCACATGAAGACATTGTTCAATAGTGCACTCGGCCCTCTCGCCAGACATCTCGAGCTTACCGTTCTAGTCGACGCATTCCACGGCCACGCTCACAACCGCCTGTGCCAGCTCTCCAATCTAACTTACTATGTTGACGGACTCGGCCTCGAAGCATTGGGTGTTTGTGAGCAAGCATTCTCCAAGTCCAACGCACTTGCTGGATCAACCCGCTCGATGACCAGGTTTCATCGCCAGCAAGCCATTGCGGCCCACTTCAGAGACACCGACAACTACGAAAACTATATGACCATGAGTAAGTGTTTGATTTACGGCTTCAGCTCGTATTGACTAATTGTTGAACCCTCTATCAGCTACATATATCAAGACTATGTATAAGAAGGCTCTCGACATCCTCAAAACTTACCCCGCAGCTCTTGAGGTCTCAAAAGCAGCCCTTGGCATCACAGGAGCACCTCCCTTCAAGAATTGGCTGGTCGAGGAGAAGGTATACCTCCAGAGCCTCAAGAAAGAGCCTCCTGAAGAGACTCTGGCTATGGAGTATCACCAGAGGTTGACACACCTCTGGCACTGCGAGTGTGTCTCACTCTTCGACGTCTCCCACCTATTCTAACATATTGTTTTAAAGGGCACTCCTCCAAGCTGTTCGAAGCGTCGGATTTCACCCTACCGATCCAACAGCACGTGACCTTACCAACACCATCGAGTCCCGCCGCCGCCATGCTATCGAGAACCACGAGACCGCCATAGTTCACGTCCAGAACCTTGAGCTGCGCCTCAGCATACAAACTCGGTGGACGGCGCAATCCACAGAGTACATAGAGATGGGGCGCACAGTTGCCATGCGGGTATACCAGCGTGCACTCGACACAGTCGAGGGATTGGTCGTGGCGCGGCTTTTCGAGCTTGGGAGCATGAACCGCGCTGGGATGGGTAAGTCAGCCTTTTTTTATACCGAGTGCATACAGCTAATTAAATATCTACCAGGGTACAAGAGGCGACGGCACCTGGGTCAAGCTCTTACAACACGTTCTGCCGCTATCAGGACCGCCGTGGAGCGTTACAACGTCGCGGCGCTCGCGCTCAGCCCGCCACGCGAAATACTTGACATCAAGGAGGTCGTAGAGTACGCATTTCTTGCGGACTTTGACCTCCTCCGAGACACGCGCCAGGATGTTCGTGAACGGCCATGGGCCACTCCCGTGGGCCGTACCGCCATGGATCAGTACTTCAAGCTTCTCCGCGCTCCCGAGGAAATAGTCCGCTGCAACAACGAAATACGACGCATCGTCACACAACTGCGCGACGAGGAAGACTACCTGAAGCATCACGAAGAACGCGTCCGCGTCACCGACCCCATTCTCGCGCATCAGATTACCATTCACCGCAATATTCGAGGCCGCTTCGCCGCTCATCATCATCAGCGCCTCTCTGACATTGCCGGGCTGACGGGATTCTCTGGTTGTCTGCAACCTGGGACCGGCCTAGACATGGGGCCGGGTGGCTCGGCCTCTTGGCGCCCCTCTGCTACCAACAATACCGGCCTCGCTGCGCCAACCCCCGTCGGCAGAGGACTGGCTCCGACCAACGAGGAAGCTGAGTTGGAGGGTGAGCAGGAGGATGACGAGGACCAAGCCGAGGACGATGAAGATGAGGCTGACTTGCTGGCGGTGATCATGCACATGGACCAAGTCACTATTACAGCTTCATAATTATTCATAATTATTCAATTAGTATTATATAATACATGCCTACAAAATTATCTAGCACTTTTCCCTACCTCGATTGGCCACGAACTGGTGAAGTTAGGATGTAGGGGCGGGAGCGCCATGGCCGACGACGAGCGCGACGTGCCTGACGACGCGTACGGGCGCGGCAGCGGTGACAGGCCCTGACAGGTGTCAGTCACTGCTCGACGTCCTGCGGAAGCAGCAGTATGGCTCACTGGGTGGTGATACAAGGCCAGTAGTTAGCAATAGTTAACGGGAGCGGGATTTAGACTGACCTCTTAGCGAACTGGCATGGGCTTACTGCCTCCATTCCCAGGCTTAGAGGCACTGCTTGTTGGGAGTCACAGGTGTGCGAATCTCACCGAAAATTTATGAAATCCTTGCCAAGTTGGGCCAGTTTTCACGCTTAGTTTTGGACACATCTACCACACAGACACAACATTAACATTAATCAACATGGTCATCGAGCCGCGAGGCTGCCTGGTTTTAGAGTTTGAGTTTGAGCGATACGAGCGTCCAAGTTATATTGTCCGTTTGTACTCTTTGTCGATTACCCCGTCCATTCAATTACCTCTCATTTTACAACCTATCCATTGGCCGCGTACCATCAACAGCCACTAAGAGCAAGATGAAGTGCGGATTTCTGAATTGCGCAGCGGAGGAAGCGGCGCGTGCCCCAAAGCAGGATGTCAATGACACTAGTACGAAATACGTCGCGGACGAGGCAGACAAAGCTGATCATATGTGAATGACCTACGTGCTCAAGTTTCTCACATCTACTGATTATTCCCATGCAGGCATCTCGATAGCAAAGGGAGCTCGAAAGACGCGTCCGAGTCGGTGGCACCGGTGGCAGCGGCGCCCCAGCCCAAATCCGAACCCATGTCCTTCGCCGATATGTTGGAGCTCCCCATGCTCGACTTCCACCGCGTCCCCCCATACCTGCGAGGTGACGGTGGTAATGATAAGAGACGGTTCATTTTCCGCCGGTGGCCGCGCAACCCCAACGGTCCCATCCTCATCGGCACGTCGCCGACGGGGAAGATGGCAGGAAACGGGCTGCCGAACTGGGGTGCGTACGCGTCTTGACACCTCATATATTCTGGCACGGGAATTCTAATGCTGAGATTCTGATTCATTCGGATGGGGCAGGCGCTACGCTATACGACTTCTACCACATGAGGCCCATGCCGAGCAACTGGCATGCCGTGACACAGACCAGTGGGAGCCGCGCTGCCGCTGCCGTACGCGAGGTTGGCGAGCTGGGCTGGGCCACGGTCGGAATTAGGTGTGCGGATGAGGAGGTTGAGCCGGTCATCGTTGAGCCGAGCGACATCGGGATCGAGATTGAGCGCGCGGAGGCAGCCGAGGCGGGGTCGATGTCGGGCAAGTCAATGCCTCCGACTGCCCAGACTGCCATGGGATGTGCAGCAGCAGACGAGGATTCCGATTCCATCTTTCATCGATCAAAGTACCCTGCGCCGTGGCCGTTGATTCCGTTCACTTCGGAGAAAACGCCCACAATCCATCAAAAGCTCAAGCTACAGCTGCTGCCGCAAAAGCTGTTCGTGCACGATCCGTGGAAACTTATTTTTGTCAATGGCAGCGAATCACAGACTGAGACGGAGGCGAATGGCGACGGAGGGAGAGAGGAAGAGAAGGAGGAGCCGGGAAAAAAGGAGCCGAAGAAGAGACAGGACGCCGGTGCGAAATGGACCGCCAAGGAGGATATCGTGCACGTGTACAACCTACAGCTTTCTGAAGCCAACGCGGCATACTTGAAAAGCGACGGGATGAGGGCGGAGCTGGCGAAACTCCCTTCGGCCACCATCAAGGCCAAGGATGATGGCAGCGGTTCTGGTATCACCCCAGAAATCATCGCCCAGGTCATCACCCAAAGACCACATGTGGTCCCCGAAGGGCATTTGTATATCTCGCCCGCTCATAAGATCGGGGTGGGGCACCATTCGGTGGTCTACGAGGCGGAGTGGGAGCTTTCGCGCCCCGCGCTCATTCCCAGCGAGTTCTGTCTGGAGTGCTTGGTGGAAGAGGTGGTTGAGAAGATGCAGGGCAAGCACATGCGTGGCGAGTTCCCGTATGAAAACTGCTATGGCGCAACTCAGAGATCGGCATACCGAGCTGGCGAGATTCCCAAAATGGACCCTTCGGTCGCAGCAAGCATCCGTTGGTCCGAACAGGTCATCCCAGAAATGACGGTGGTCATGCCGCAGCCCGGGAAAGACGACAAGTCACAGCAATATTTCACCAGACCAAGCGAAGTTATCCGAACACAACATTACGAAGGCCCCAAAGTTGCACTGGATCTCGACGTCAAGTGGCAGATCCCAGCAAACGGGACGTTTTGCGCGCACCTGAAAGCCCCTGCGCGGGAGCTACATACAGCTAAGGTCCGGGTCGCGGCTAAATTGTCCATCGAACACGACCTCCATTTGGGCCGCGAAGCTGAGCGCTATCAGTCGTTCCCGCAACATCTTTCCGAGCACTGGAGCGGTTATAATATCATACCACCACTGCAAAACCCGGTTCCCCTCGGCGCGGTGGTGCCCCAGTTCTACGGGTACTATGTACCAGAGACGCAAACCGAGAGTTCAGGCACAAAGGTGCCGTATCTAAGCCCTATCATGCTCCTGGAGAACTGCGGCGTTCCTGTGGATCCAGAGACACTCGATGAAGACGACATCGAAGAGTGCTCCTCGCTGTTTTATCGCCTTCATGAAGCTGGGTATGCGCACAATTCCATTGCGGCGCGCAACATGGTGGTTCAGCCGGGCCCTCTCAGCGAGCTTCCGGAGAAGCGAGGAAGGGATGGCACCAAGAGCTTCCGCTTGATCGACTTTGGAAGGACTGAGCGCATGGAATCTAGCAGGGAAAGAAAGGGAGAAGAAAGGGAGACCCAAAGATTATTCCACAGCGGCCCTTTCAAGCGCTAGTACAGTGTGGTGTCCCATCTCTAGTAATATACAAGCATTCTGTTCAATCCATTGCGGAAAGAGCACAACTGACGGTAAGTACTCACCAAGTGCTAAACGCCGGCAAGGGAAGGAGCATGTATGGCGTTGCTCTGAGATGCTGGCGGTACCATGCTCGCAGTGGACTCCCTGTGCGCCCTCAGGCTTGTCAACTTGATGCTCCTTAGCAGTGACTTGGCACCCACCTCCGGATTCAACCCCACCACTCGAATGTTCTCGGCCAATCGACATCGTACTCTTCTATTTCGATTAGTTCACCCATTTCCACCATAGCAGCATGCGCCTTTTCGGGCAGTAAAAGCCTGCGAATAGGGTGGCCCGCAGCCTGCAACTGGAGAATCGTGGCCTTCGTGCTTCCCAGTTCTGCGACACTAAAGTACTCCCTGCTTGTTCCTAGTGCGATGCTTGCTAGTTTAGACCACATCAGCCCACCATTCGCAACGTTAGCAATGATGATGCCGAGGATTCGGTCGACACTGTGCAGCGAGTGCGGGGCATTCTCGCCTGGTTCGAAAGTCAACCGTCCGATATTGGGAAAGCTCCGAGTAAACGCGGCAAACTCTGCTACAGTGCGCGCAACGTTGGTGAGGACCAAGTGTTGCAATGTCAGAAAGTTGGGCTCGAATGCGTGTGTATTGAGTGTGATGGATCCTCCGTCAGCCGACATGGATAGGAAAAGAACTACCAAATTTGCCGCTTGAATGCAGGAGAGGAGGTTACAGAGGGCGTGCGGGGATTCGCTGTGATTGTCTTTCACGTGTAGATTGGGTAGCAGTATGGGCAAATGAGTCGGAGAGGACGGGGTGTCGAAGTCGTTCACATTTTAAGTCCAGGTAGCGCAGCGATGGCAAAGCCATGAGAGTATCTCGGAAATTCATATACTCCGGGCGGTGGATGTATGTGATTTGCAAGGTTATTAACGATGTGAAAGCAGATAGAGTGATGCATGGTCCTGAAGGCGAGGTTATTGAGGCGAGCGGTGGTCAGACAAGGGACCCCGGACAGGAAAGGCTGCTCGTGGAAATATGGGTAACTTACTTCACCACATTCCAAATCAATCGGGGCCAGGAGGGGCATCGGTTGTTATGAGGTGTCTTTGAACGCCCTCGTCAGACCTACGTCTTCGCGACCTGCATCCATGCGCAGGTGACGGCAGTGTCCCACATGGTCACCGATTAGCTCCAGGAAGTTGGAGGAGAAGTCCTCGTCACGAAAGCCTTCAATATGGATGTCTAGGGGAAACAACCTCGCTCTGGAGAGAAAGGTTGTCACTTTCCCTTCTGGGTATGGCGGGGAATTACGGTTGCAATGCACTATATGCTTGGGCGCCGCCTGTCCAGAGCCTCGGAGTTGCTATTGAGATGTTGCGCCAGCGTTGTGTGACATGAGACACAAGAACTCCAAAGTCAAATGATGCGGTGTTTGGACGGCTGACACGTGGATGCATGCCCTCTTCGAATATCATCGCAAGGACATCAGGGAGGATGGAAACCGGAGGATTCATGTTGCGAAGAGCGTTGCGCTCTAGCTGAACTGCGCCCGCCTGTGCATCGAAAATCTCCAGCTGGAGAAGCAGATCGCGTCTTGCAGCAGCTAGAGCATCCAGGCGTTTCAATAGTAATAGTACGTGACGCCGCCGGAGCGAGTCACCCTATACCTGCATGGGTGGTGGCAACAAACGGCGACGGCGTCCGGGGGGTTGAATGCGAAAGACAGCTAAGTTGTGATGTGGTCGGCCCACGGCACGCCGTCGCGGCTCGGAGGCCCCAGCTCAGTAATGAGAAGCTTGAGGAGCCATCAAGGAGACATGGCCAGTGCATGCGAGGATCTCGATGGAGGACTTGACGTGGTCAATCAGCCTTGATATGATATCAAGGCAGATTGAGTCATTCAAAGTTGCCGTCGTGACACTGTTGGTACCAGAGTGGGTCCTTGCATGGGCTGTGCAGCAATTCTTACAGGTGCGGGAGTATGCAAAGAAACTCAACCAAGCGAGAGTTGAAGCAGCTCGGAGCTGATAAAGCGGCTCTTCAACACAATAGTAGCGGATCAGAGCAAGCACTTTAGAGCTGATTTTCTTGCCCTTTGTGGAAACTACATAGAAGCTATACTTGTGTGAGTGGTTTGCGATCTGGCATGGATCTTCTCGACTGTGAAGCCTGGGTAGCGGGGGCCGATCTGGGCCGATCAGGCGAGGGAAATGGATTTATTTTTGAAATGTATATTGCATTACAAGGACATAGTACACAGATGCGAACGAAAGCATGGAAGCACGAAAGCGACAGTAGAAAAGACCCAGGGAATAAGTATACTAAGTACGATGTGGTATAAAAAATTTAACTGCGAAGATCGAAGGGATATAGGTGTACCGTGCACAAGCACGTCAAATGTATATAAAAGACCCAAAGTGAGTTGAAGTCGACAAACAAAGAATACAGACGCTCCCAGCGCGTCACTCCTCAGGCCTCAAGCCCCATGCTTGGCGTTGGGCTCCTCCGCCTTCGCCTCAGGTTCAAGGTCAGCCTCCTCCCCCGGGACGTACGGCCTCACCCACAGTGGCAGCTGACTCCCCTCCTTAAAGCGTCCCCGTATATACGGCCGCGTCAGCACCACATTCGCCTTCGTAATCTTCTCCTCGCCCTCGCTGAACACAAAGGCCCGCAACAACACCCACATAAACACCCTCATCTCAATCAGGCTGAACCGCATCCCGATGCAGCTCCTCGGCCCCGCGCTGAAGGTGAGCAGGCCATTGAGCAGGCCCGGCTGCGCGAGCGCGGCGGGCGGGAGGTTGTCCCAGCGCGCGGGGACGAACGAGTGTGCGTCGGGGCCCCACACGGACAGCGCGAGGTTGAACCCCTCGATGGGGATGTGCACCATGCTGCCCTTCTGAATCGGTATCGCGCGGCCGGGCGGGTGGATGACGCGATAAGGGGCGTATGGGATGCGCGTGTGCAGCGGGAGCGAGGTGGGGATGGCGTCGTCGCGCGTCGCTACGCGGAGGGAGGAGTGCACGGGTGGGATGAGCCGCAGCGATTCGCGCATGACGTTGTGCAGATACGGCAGCTTTGCAAGCTGGTTGTGCCACTCCCACATGCCCTCCTCATCCTCACCCTCAGCGGGGGGTAGCGTAAGCAATTCAGCGCGAAGCTCGCGCTGGGATGCGGGATTTTGTGCGAGGAGGAGCAGGGTCCAGGTGAGTGCCAGTGAGGTGGTGTCGGAGCCCGCAAAGAGAAATGTGTTGATGTTGTGCAGCACGTCCGCGTCTGATATGCGTTGATTTGGTGAGATGTCGGTGGATGAATTTGAAGACAGGAGGAGCGTAAGCAGATCGGAGGTGGGCGCGGCACCCGCGGCGAGCTGAGCTTTCTTTTGCTGGATAAGAGTACCCGCTACGCGGTTGATTACTTCGTGGGCGCGGCGGACGGTGTGAGTCGCTTTGACCGGCTGTACACAATAAGGAATTAACATCTAGTATGGGAAGATTAGGCAAGGCAAAGTGCTCACCCAGATGGTATCAAGAATGGGGAAGAAGATGGAGGCGACGGAGCGCAAGCCCTGCCCTTGGGAGATAGCGACCTCGAACATGTCCTTGTATGCGCAGAAGAGCTCATTGGAGTCGTCCTGGATCGCATTAAACTGGTAGTCGAAGCCCGCCAGCCCGATGACATCGAACGTCGCGCGGCTGATCCAGTGACACACATCGAGCTTCACGCCCTTGCCCTTCTCGTCCTTGCAGTCTTGTGGCGCGCCGTCGATGATCTCGAGCCACTTGTCACGCAGCTCGTGCCCCTTGCCCGACACCATCGGCACGAGCGCACGCAGGTTTTGCAGTCCGAATGCGGGTGTGGACACGCGCCGCTGCCGCCGGTGGGCGTCACCTTCGGCGGCCAGCATGCCGCAGCCGATGAAGGATGTGATGAGGCGGCGCGACTGCCAAGGTTTCTCGTAGACGGTGCTGTTCTTGAGCACATGAGCGATCGACACGGGATCGAGGGTTAACAGTCGGTCATCCCACTGTAGTTTATGTCAGTATTAGACGGAGTGGATGATTGAAAGGTGCGCACGGGGCCAAGGCCGCGGATGCGGAATGAGTGGCCATAGCGCTTGACATAGAGTTCGTGCACCCTGGGTGATCTAAATGGGCTACATTATCTTCAGCACAGAAAGCATTTACACCCAGAACTAAGGCTCAGACTGAGACTCACTCGAGGATGGGGCCCATGTGGTTGCCGAACACGCCTGGCACGCGTGGACCGCATAGCTCGCGTAATGAATTGAAGATTGGGGCGATCCAGCAAAAGTAAAAGCCTACTAATAGCAACCCCAGCAGGGCAGCAGCGAAGAGAGAGGCGAACATATGGTCGAGTCGCGGTTGCGAGGAAAGGTGAGGCGAACATGATGATCGATATATACAAACAATAGCAGTGGGCGCTTATTGGGCGCGGCAGTATGCGATTTTCAATTCATCACCGCATTAGGTAATAGGCAGGACAATCAAAAAGTTCCAAACGGGCAGCCAGAGTAAAGTTCCTAGCTGAAGTCTGAGCAAAATGAGGTAAAATGGCTTAAAGAGTGAGCTTGACGACAGAAGCATCAGAAAAAAGCATAGGAGATCGTCTCGTCATCGTCGCAGACATTAATATTGAGCCATGCGCGCCTACATATTTCCAGCCAGTCGAGTTGGAATGGTGGTTTCTATTGCCTCAGAGTACTTTTGCAGTAATACAAATCATGTTCGACCAATACAATAATAGGGATAAAATACAACAAAGCGAGCGCAGTGCATATCAAATGACGTTTATATTAAGAATAATCATAATCCGAGCTTCAAGCCCGGCTCTTCCTCCCACTCCTCGTCCTCGAAAGGCTCCTGCCCCAGTTTACAATACTGACGCTCGCCCGCGCCAGCAGCTTCCGTGCCTTCTCGGCCGGTCCCACAGTCACCTCCGCAGTGGACGTCCGCGACCGATAAGCCATCAGCGGACCGTGCGCAGGCAGGCTGAGGTCCCGCGGCTCGGGCGTGATGTTCATGAACGAGCGCATACCCTCCGCATCAGCCGGCGGCACCCCATCGAACACATCCGGTCCCGCGCCACGGCTCGCGCGAAAAGGGTCGGCAGGGACGCGCAAAGCCGGACGGCGTACAGCGCATTCCGGCGCAGAGGGCGAGCGGGAATGCTGCTGCCGCTCGTGCTTCTGGTGCACGGACGTGTTCGCACGCGCTACCGGGCGGGGATCGGCGTAATGCGCAGCGACGTCAAGCGGAAGTGTCTTGGGCTTCTTCAAGATACCAGGGCTGCGTGGGGGCACCTGCGCCTTAGTAGGCGTGCTGGCAGGCGAATGAGCTTGCAGCCGTGAGAGGCTATTCTCCAGCCGCTCAAGAGCTACGGAGTGTTCGGACGGCGCTGCGGCCAGCTGCACAGAGATGCGCGCTTCGCCGTACTCGCCAGAGGATGAAGGGGTGTGCAGCGTTGCAATTGGCCTGTGGTTCGCTGGTACAGGAGGACATGGCGGCGGGGGCAGCGGTTTGTGGTCGAACGATATGTTTCTCAAGGGGGAAAAGTTTGTCGATGCGGGCCTGCGGATGTTGCTCGCGCGGGGTCGCATGAACTCCGTGGACCGTTGGCTGCGCAGCCGTGTGCGGAGCTCTTCGCGCAGAGCGTTATCCCGATCGCCAGAGTCGCCGCTTTCCTGTGAGGGATTGAGACTCTGCGGCGATGAACGCAGAGCGGTGAGCGTCGCGGAGACATCGTCCGTTCTGACGCGCCTCGGCGGGCTTGAAGTCGATAACGGATGTTCAGCGAGAAATCCGGTCCGCTCAGACTTCTTGTCTTCCAAAAGTCCCAATTGTTCCAGCAAATCGCGATTCTCCGCATTGACCTTTCCCTCTTCCATTTCCCAGGAGAAATCTTGCGGTATGTCGCGCGGCCACCTGTCATCCCACAGCTCTGTATCCTCCGCATAGGAACCAACGGATCCCGGAATGGACGATAACAACAGCTTTTCGGTCTGGATGTTGTCCCCAGCGTCAACAGAGCCCCAGCGCTTCCTCAGAAACTCTCTGACCTCACAGGTTTCGGCTTCGCTGAACATCGGGCTATCTGTGTAGCCGCTTACGTCAGGGGTCGTCGCAGGAGGCATGGGAAACTGGTGGTCCAACTCCGACGTGTACAGAGACGAGGAATAGGTAGACGAGGGTGTAAGGCTGGTGGGACCGTCCATGAAGATGTTGTTCAAGTCTTCTGTATGGATTGGGGGCAGAAGAGGGCCCTGTTGGCGGCCTTCCGGAGACGCATCAAACAGTATTTTTTGCGCAAGGGTGAGCTGTTTGTCCACGTTATACATGCACTTCCTGCGCTCTAATTTCGGCTCGGAAGCAGCTGGGTCACTGCGAGAGCGGTGGGCGAGTGGCGGCACGGGTGGACGAAACTGCTCGTCTTTGGAGCTACAGACAGTGGCCCGCCAGCAGTTGGTCGCTCTTGTCGTAGGGCTATCTTTTATAGCTGCTTGAGAATGAGCTGGGCGTGACGGGGCATACGTTGGCAGCCCATGTGACGGTGCCAAACGTGGAGAGAAATAGGCACTATCGACGTCCGGCGTGAGAGGCGAATATATAGTGGGAGAGGTGGAGGAAGAAGAAGCACTTTAGAAAGTTATTAGCAAATTTGAGTAGCCGAATGCAGATATGACTGACCTGTGCAAAGATGGTAGTCCTGGAGAAGGTGTCGCTGGCGACCGACAAGACGAGGGCTTGCCTCGCTGGGTCTGGCGGGATTGTAGCAGTATCGCGGTACTCTCCGGGAGAGCCGTCATAGACTTTGAGCGATGATCGTGCTCATAGATCCTGGCCATCCTCTTGGTCGTGGTCGGTCTCGTGGAATGAGGCGAATCAATTGGGATAGAAAACATGGTGAGCTGTAGCTGTAGGTATTAAGAAGCTGTATTTCGTCCCCAGTCAGAATTTGTGTGAACTCTGGGGGGAGAGAGAGCGGGCGCGGACGAACCTTAGATAGAAAGCAGATCTAGAGTGTAAAAGTGTCGCACACCAGCTTCGCGAACCGCCCGCAACTCAGAGACTCAGAAGTGCTGGGAGAAATTCTCACAGATTCGGAAGCGCAAGGCGGGATGCAAGAGGCGGGAAGGAAGAGGACAACCTTGCATGAAACAAATCCACAAGATTAGATATTTACCCATAACATCACGTGATCTTTTGATCCCTTCGATCATTTAGGGTGTTTTGTCGTTTTCGGGGCTTGCTTCTTTGAGATCTCGCTGCCACCGCTGTCAAGTGTTACTATGCCACTCTATGCGAATGGACCGGCCTCCTCGACGCCGTGCGAAGACCAAGTACTGTACTCGAGTATTACCATGACTTGGTAGAACCGCTGCTCTCACCCAAGGCTTCTTTGAACTTTCGAACGTCCACCCATACTGTCTCAATGTGGTGAGTGGAGTTGGACTTGGTGAAACATGATCAGTTTCGCGTGCAAACTTCAAAAAGTAATTGCACAGCTCCTGCGAACCGAAAGCATATGCTTACGGCGTCGGTACAATCCCCTTTCAAAAGGCATCGGACATCCGTCGTGGAAATATTCAACGCATTTCAGCATCTAGACACTGTAACCTCTGCCGCTGTCAAGCCGTATATGACGATTCGAGTGCTCAAAGCTTCCTAACACAGCCTAATACCTATGAAGACTTTACCAATCGCAAATCGACCCTTGCCTACCCTTGCCTACCCTTGCCTACCTTTCCTACCCTTGCTCGACCCTATTATTTCCTATTTTGTGAAATCTGCAGCAATCATGACACTCGGCAATCGCTGCATCAATATTGATCCAGGTCTACTCTATAGATCTACTGCAGCGCCCGCTGTCATTTTTAAGCCCGGGAGAGGAGAACGATGCACCCCTAAAATTATATCATGCACATTGCAAATACGCCGCAGCATGATAGCTCATGATAGCCACGAGTAGCCTCTAGTAGCCCTGAGCAGCCACGTCGAACTTTGGCCCGCCTGATCTGCCAGCTGATCGCTCTGAAGTCTAAGAAGCGTCTCCGGCGGCCGCCTCTGTCTTCTGATATTTTTTGCACCCGAGCCTTTGGCGCACTGGCTATAAGACTTTCCGAATCCCGGTGGCGAGTGTCAGGTCCATGCAAAGGAATTGAGCTGATGCTATTAGGTATAAGAATGCATATAGTCGGAAACTCGGTGGCTCCCGTTGAAATGTCTTGGGTACCATGCCACAAGGCCCGGCCTTTGACCTCAATCGCAAAGCCGTTTCCATTTCCATTAGCCCAATCTCATGGCTGGGCTGCATGATTTCTCTGCCACTTGCAGCGGCATCTGTTTGCAACTCAGTTCACGCAGTCGCAAAGGGGCTGGGGTGATAAACCTGCGTTTTGAAGAAATACAATCATGAAACCGTACAACAAAGAATCTACTTCTTGCCAGCCATAAGCTGCAAGTGCGCACTGTGCTCGTCGTAAGGCAGCTTCGACAAGGGGATCTCGCGCCACAAGTCGGGCGTGAGGAACGCGTATGTTTTGGTGATCTGCAGGGTGGTAATCAGCATTCAGCATCGTACGAAGGTCCCGGATAGACAAGAGACAATATACGCACAGCTGCGAATGTGGCTTTCAAGAAGTTACCCATTGTGGCAGTCGAACCCTTCGACTGTGTGTACACATCCTCGATACCCGCCAGCTGCAGCAGCCGCTTTGACGCGGGCGCAGCGACGATACCCGTTCCCCGGGGCGCGGGGATGAGACGGCACATGACCGATCCGACCTTCCCGCTGACCTTCGACGGCACAGTATGCGGCTCACCGAGGGCCGCGCCCCAGTAGCCCCTCCGCACAGGGACGACGGCGAGCTTGGCGAGGATGATGGCGCCGCGGATGGCGGTCGCGACCTCCTTGGCGCACTTGACGCCGAGCCCGACGTGGCCCTCGAAGTCGCCGATGGCGACGAACGCCTTGAAGCGCGTGCGCTGCCCGGCGCGCGTCTGCTTCTGCACGGGCATGATCTTCATCACCTCGTCCTTGAGCTTGGGCAGGAAAAAGTCGACGATTTGGTACTCCTTGACGGGGAGCGAGAACAGGTAGATCTCCTCCATTGATTTGATTTTGCCGTCCTTGACGAGGCGGCCGAGCTTGGTGACGGGCACCCTGCGGGATCTGGGTCAGCGTGCGGCGTGCGCGTAGATCGCAGGCGGGACGCACCACTCCTTCTCGTCGTCCTTGCGGCCTCCACGGCGGGGGCCTCGACGGCCGCGGCCTCTGTCGGCGCCGCGTCCACGTCCAAATCCACCGCGTCCACGGTCTCCACCTCCACGGGCAGCGTCAGCCATATTGTATGCTGGGGGGTTACTGTTGGAGCGCAAGTCAGCGTTCTGAGAGCAGCGCGGGACATCCGATCGCAGCCAGGCCATCCAGCGCGCATCTCCCTCGTTTCGGGCCAAACTTGCGTCCAAGCAGACAGATGCATCGCTCTGGCGTGTCCTGGTGCAGATACGGCGTGGAATGGGGGACTCACGTCTTGGGGTAGGGGGAGGATAGATTCGTTGCACGTCAAAGCAATCGCGCACAGCGGTCAGTCGATAATGCTTACATAATAAATGTCGCTATTCGCCCCGGGGCACCACAGCGGAAGGTGATCGGTTCGAGTCCCGGCACACACGACCTTTCCGGAGCTTGAAAACGTACCCGGCGCCCATAGGTATCCATAAAGGCACTATAAAGGCAGTGTAGGGTCATGATATTCGCTATCAGCTCCAAATCAGCTCTGTGAAATGATGCATTAGTTGCCTCGCCAAGGGCATCTTAGGCTGTACTGTTTACTGCAAATTGTGCAATGGGGAGGCGGCTGGCCATGGAAATAAAGATCGGCAGGCCATAGCCCAATTGCCGACCTCGTTGCATGGATTTGCCGTGCAAAATACGACTGATTCTCTTTTGAGCCATGCATGCATGAGTATTATATTGGCCCTTGGGTGGAATGTGAGACTTTTGATTGGTGGCGCGGTCGGGACTCGGGAGCTGAATAATAATAAGGCACCGCCCGGTTGCCATCCCTTGCTCCAAACTCCCACTCACCAGCTGCAAGCTCACAGCAAGTCCTGCTCTCTATCTAAAAAAACGCAGTGATCTGACCTTCTTGCCCCGCAGAATACTCATTTTCATTACTGAAACCTTACCTGGATCAAGTTGGCAGATGTCGTATCCTACCATGTCCAATTTTATGAAACCGAAATCTAGTCTATGCCCCGCGTATGTCATTCCATAAAGACCTTGTCCGCGGTGCACTGAACATATCTGCGCAGCAACGGTCGTCAAACCGTTGGGGATGGGGCATTCTCCTGCGACGCTTCTCCAGACGTACTCGCCGTCTGCCATCTCGAAGGCACCGACGACATGTACTACTATTCCACTACCTTCAGTGGCGGGCCCGGGGTACGTCTCAGACCGCGCAATCCCTCAGGATATGATCAGCTGACTGACTTTCCACCCCAGTGGCGTTTTTGACGTCCCCAATGCGAAATGCCCTCCTGACAGAGGGTCGTTCGACTGTGTGACAGGCAGTCGGGCGTCCAAAATTTCCACCCACCTCCCATCCGCCCTCCCCAATTCCAGATACGCCGAATCGATCATATATCCGCCTAGCCCGCCCTCCGAGTGCGAATCTGAACTCAGCGATGACTATGTTTCCAGCCGTAACTCGCTCTCCCTCTCCTCTTCAATCTCCTCAAACGCCTCCTCCGTCGGACCCCAAGATATCCCGGGGCGCCAGAAGGCGTCGCAACCCTCGCCGCAGCTTGCGACGCCCCCGTTGACCCCTGACGACGTCGATCGCCAGTCCATACGCAGCAACGGAAAAACCTCTAAAGACGCCCTGAACTTCCTGCTCACGCTCTTCCCGCAAAACGGGCTCGAGGCGCTGCCGTACGCCAAAAGCGTGACGATCTCGGCCCCGAACATGGGCGACGTCTTCGACGGCGTCGTGCTCGAGCTGCCCGGCCGGCCCAAGGCGCTCTATGTCGACGGCAAGAGCGCCGAAAGCGTCAGCCTCAGGGAAAGGTACATTATTCATTATTCTGGTATCACATGTCTGCCGCACACTCTAATCTTTTTGTCACCTTTAAGCATCGTAGCCTTGATGGACCTCGCTGACGAGTGCTTCCAATGCTCCGCGCTCGTCATCGCGCTGGACAGGTCTTCTGCGGCCCTCGGCGACATCCTCCACTCCTTCATGTACGTCGGAGGCACTGTCGTGACCAAGCCCCCCTTCCAGGCGGATGCGCGGTACCTCCTCGTAGGAATGGAGATTTGAGCGGCGAATGGTCGGAGGAGAAAAATGCTGATTAGCAAGCTACTGTTTTGACTTTGTCCCCGTATGCATGCGCCCTTGTGTATTTCGAAATAGGTTTCGCGTGACTGCAGCTCCTTTTACTTTTACGCAGCTTTGAAT
Source organism: Athelia psychrophila (assembly GCA_001630335.1). Taxonomy (NCBI): domain Eukaryota; kingdom Fungi; phylum Basidiomycota; class Agaricomycetes; order Atheliales; family Atheliaceae; genus Athelia; species Athelia psychrophila. Next base: position 227,299 of record KV417577.1, read on the forward strand.
TCAAATATGATCGTCTCTCCTGCTCTTCTCCCAACGTGCAAGCCATTGCTTTGTTGTGCCTAGCGACATCCCGCACCGCGGCCCCGGGCCAAGGCTTGGAGCGGTACGTAAAGATGCATGCGGCGATGACGATCTGCAGCGGGGCTCGACTGAAAAACGTTCATCTCCGTCCCTTGGTTGAAGGCGACGTCACGGAGCAATCGCCCTTTGAACTTGCATTATGGGGGTCATCGGAGATATTCTCAAAAGCCTTTTCTCGGCCCTCTGTGGGGGCTCGAATCAGCAGCAAGACCAGCAGCAGCAGCAGCAGCAGCAATCCGGCCAGAAGCCATACGTGCGTTTTTCACCTGTCTGTTCTCGGATTTAAGAGCTGAAGCGCTGACGGGCATGTCATTAGGGACAGCAGCAGCAGCAACCTCAGCAGCAGCAGCAGCAGCAGCAGCCGTATGGCCAACAACAGCCATATCCTCAGCAGCAGCAGCAATCTTATGATCAGGGCGAGTACCCACCTCTGTCGCATCAGCAGCAGCAACAACCTGCGCACCAAGCACCCCCTCAGCAGGGCTGGCAACAGGCTCCCCACCACGGCCAACCCCACGGCCAATCAAACGGCCAACCCCACGCTCAATCCCACGCTCAACCCCACAGCAAACCCCACGTCCAACCCCACGGCCAATCTCATAGCCAACCCCATGGTCAATCCCAACAGCAGCCCCAGCAACCCCAGCACCCCTCCTCACCTCCTCCCAAGCCTCATTACCAGGTTCGTCCCATACTTCCACACCCCAGCCCGGCATATCTCCGGGGGCTGATTGATTATTATTTCACCAGGGCGGCCAGGACCAGAACCAGGCCAACCAGCACGATGCGCACTACACGGGCCTGCGCGCGCAGGCCAACACGGAGGGGGACGCGATGGCGCGGGCGTACGAGCAGAGCCACGAGGCGTACGCGCGCGGCGACGGCGCGGGCGCGAAGCAGCTCTCCAACGAGGGGCACGCGCACAAGGACAAGATGGAGAGCCTGAACAAGCAGGCGAGCGACTGGATCTTTGTCGGTGAGTCTGGCTCTCAGATGCCCGGCTTTCGGAGATGGTTGCTGAGGAATGTGTTTGTGTGTTTCGCGCGGTTTAGAGAACAACAAGGTGTTTATGGGTTTATTTGGGGTGCGATGACGTGGCTCACGGGATACACAGGATAGCAAGCCTGGCGAGATTGACCTGCACGGTTTGTACGTGAAGGAGGCTATTAGCCACACCGACCAGGCGATCGTCCAGGCCAAGCAGCGCGGTGACGCTGACATCCACCTCATCGTCGGTATGTTCTGACGCCTATCCCATTCTCCATTGTGTGGCTCCGGCTCACCGCCTCGTCACACAGGCAAAGGCATACATTCACAAGGCGGACATGCCAAGATCAAGCCTGCCATTGAGGAGCTCATGCAGAAGTAAGTCTTCCCAGTCATAGATATATCACTTTCTAATGCGAATATGCAGGCATCAACTTGTTGCTGAACTGGACCCCCACAACGCCGGCGTGCTTATCGTGCGCCTCGATGGCCAAGGCCAAGGAATGAACCCAGACGAAGTCTCTCGGCGGTTGGACAGCAACCAGGACTGTGTGATCATGTAGGGTGTAGAGCAGCCACATTTCGGGCGCTGGAGGTGTCCGCAAAGCGATTAAATGTGTAGATCATCTGCAGGAAAGATTAAAAATGCAGTGCGTGCTGTTTTCAGCCTACCGATATTGCCTATAAGTATCCTGGATTTCATGCCACAAGAGTGAGGCAATCCCACGAAAGAATTCCGTGAGGATCCACACTCTAGAGACGTGCTCCGGGTAAGGGGATATTTGATTGAGCAGTCTAGATCTAAGGGGTTATAGGCCCTTGATCGGACCAGTCTGAAGGATATACGCATAGTGTGTTGGTCAATAGACGAGTATACTCTCGCACTCTCGCCATCCTCTGTATGTAGGGGCAGCTTTGTCCCGCAAGAATTTGGCGCAACTGTTTGCTCTCATGACGATGAACTTTTGCTGCGAATGTCCCAGAAAACACGTTGTGATTGTGGAGATATGGATCTCCTGGATCATCGACTGGCGCCACAACAATCGGATCCTGCCACAGATTATGGTGGAAGAAGTCTCCCAGTAACAATATATCTTCATCTTCGGGTGTCAATTCATTCAACTGCATAGCGAAGGTGTCGCTCTGTCGTTTTGTGCTCCAGGACCACTAAGACAACCAGAATTGAAATATACAAGGCTTTGGGTTTGTTGGCGTTCGCGACACGAAATGAAGGATGCTACTAAAGAAGAAGTTTCCCATTATAACACGAGTGACTGTAAAATCACTCTTGAACCTGGGCGCTTGATCAACAAGATGTGATTGTCGGACTCACTCGAGAAAATTGCCTCCATTGCACATGCGTCTAGATTGATAGTCCTACGGGACGAATTGTTGGATAGAGGGGGCCTTGGATGTCCACCCGAGCTAGTCGACGAGTAGCATCTCAGATTACAAGGACAGAGGGGGAGAAGAATGGGCAGATTGTACAGCTGCCGGCCTCATGTTCGACAGGTTTTCTCCGCATCATTGTGCCTCCTGATCATTGTTCACACTTCAACCTTGCCCTCCGCGATGCCTCACCTCCTTATATAACCACACGAGCAAGCGAGCATGTCTGTTAATTTCTCCACCGCTCCAGCTCTTTTTCTCGGTCTCGGCGCTCGCCTGTTTCTCGACGTCGTCCACCGCCTGCGCGCCTCCCAACCGCCTCCTCCTTCTATCTCCGACTTCATCATCCTCGGCGCCTGGCAAGGCGTAGGGCTGTATTATGCTATTGTAGAGTTCCCGAGTGCCGCCATAATCGTCGCATTCGCCATAGCCGCCAAACTCCTCGTCGAATTCATGCTCCTCCCCGACCTCCTCAAATGCGCGGTGACCATCCTCGGCGTCGTGCTGGGCGTCATGTGCACCGACGTGCTCAGCCAGTTCCTGGAGGACGGCGAGTACAGCGCCTTCGGCGGCAAGAAGCGCCGCACGGAGCCCGTCTCCTCCTCGTTCAAGCGCCAGCGCACCGTCTCGTTCTCCCGCCAGGACCCCAAGGGAAAAGAGCCCTCGCGGCGCGACAGGGACTACGCTCGCGACCGGAAGAACCCCCCCAACCCCCACTCAGACATCACCGCGCCGTCCCTCGACTCCACCCTCGACTGGATAGACCGCACGGCGCGCACCCCCATCGACCGCGAGGTCGCCACCCTCCGCGCCCGCGCGTCGCTCGCCGACACCGAGAAGCGGCGCTACAAGGAGGAGCGCATCTGGGCGCTGGCGTCGGGCAACCAGGCGCGCGCGGACCAGATGGCCTGGCAGGTCAAGCGGTACCGTGCGTTGACGCACGGCTTCCACAAAGAGGCGGACAGGAAACTGATCGAAGGTGAGCGAGCATCCCCGCTACGCTGCCGGCTGCCTTGTGCTTATTGGACCTGATTTGCAGCGAGCGTGAAAACCCCCTCTGCAAACCCACCCGCGCAGTTGGCGGCGCGCACCCCCGCGCCTGCCGCCCCGTCGTCGCGCGGCTATGCGCCGGTCGCGTCGACGTCCCGCACCTACGCACCCGCTGTCGTAATTTCCCGCGCCCACACGCCTGTTGCCTCGAGTTCCCGCGTGCGGTCCAACTCCGGCGGCTCAATGAAACCCATCCCCGTGCCCCCTCCCAGAGCCGACGCCTCCGCAAACGACCCGCCGGACGGGTGGGGCGGTCCCTCCTACCGACGCCATCGTAAAGTGAGCTCAGGAACTCTGAAATCTAGTCTCCGCGGCGGTAGCAGTGAGTTCCTTGCTTTACTTGTGAATACCGTTCACTGACGTTGGTCAACTTACTCAGAGTACGGCTAGACTCTGACGCAAGCTTACTATTCAACGCTACGAGTTCGCCCAAGCAGTCGAGATACAACGCTGCACCCTCCACGACTACGCCGCCGCCGCGCACCAAGACGGCCTCCCCCGCCCACTCCACCCTGCCCACGATATTTGAGTCAACAAGGGTCAATTATCGCACTTGATTGTAGAATGGCTAGGATGGTACACGATGGAATGCGATGCGATAGCAAGAATAAGATGTAATAGGTAGGGAACAAGACGGGGTGTCACAGTTTACGAGCGCGCGAATATATAGACCTTGGAACGAGACCGGTGTAATAACACAAGAGCTTTTGCAATAGCGAGTAAAAAATAAAGTAGGCGAGAGCGGGAGCGAGGACGATTAGGATGCGGGTGGTTAGCGATAGCCTTTGCCGTTAGTTCTAGCAGCCGACGACGCCCCCGCAGCGGACGCGCCGTTTGTCTTGGAGCTCGTGCCCGGCCGTGATTTCTTGACGACGACGTCTGAGGACCCGCCACGCGTAGCGCCCTGGTCTTTCATCACCATCTTTGCGTGGATCTCTTCCAGCTTGGAGGCTTTCACCTTCTTGGGCCAGAATAGCGTCACGAAGCTGCGGGACGGCGCGTGAGTGAAGTGCAAGGACCGCCGGAAGAAGCCTGCGTACCTCCACAAGTGGCGACGCCATCGTTGCCTGTCTTCGCCTGCCGCCTCTTTTTGATTCAGGACGTGCTCTATGCGCTTGCCGATGAGCGATAACGAGTCTTTCAGGATGGCCACTTTGTCGTCCCGCGGCATGTCCTCGCCCGAAAGCTTGAGTTGTTTCTGCATTCGCTGTTAGCAAAACATATATGTACCCAAATGCGTGAGCACATACAAGCTGCTTCTTGACAGGCCGCAGTTCCTCCTTCGTTGCAACTTCATCCATCGAAGGACTAGAAATGCGATGAGTCTATGGCTGTGCGCGAACAGGAAGGCTACGCACCACTCGTCCGAAGACTCCGAATCGGTGAAAGTGGGCGTGGGCCGGCGCTTGCGCTTTTTCGAACCGCCGTCGTCGATAGATGCCACCGCCTCGCTCTCCGCCCGCCGCTTCAGACTGCTCGAAATCGACGAAGACGCTATCGCTGTCGGAGGAGGGGACGTCGAAACCTTTAGCTGTCCCTTGTGCCGGAGGGAACTCTCGTACGAACGTAGTTTCTCATCATGCTCCCGCAGTATGCTCAGCAGGAAGTCGCCCCGGCGCACGAGGTGGATGGCGTTGGGGATCGGCCTGCTCGCCGAGTCCTCGCCCTTCTTCCCCTCTTCCAAGAAGAACTTCCCGTCGAGGCCGAGCTTCGGGTCCTTGACCATCTGCTCCCAGTTGCCGAAGCCGTAGAGGAACGCGCCAACGAGGAGCATAGAGTCCTCCTGCGGCCCCCACCGTCCGGACCAATTCAGTGTTGGTCGGATGTTGTCGATGGGTATTGACCATTCATAGATGTCGTCGCCAAGCTCGTGCAAGTGCTTGAAGAGGATTTGCAGGTCGCGATGGCGAGACAGCACCGTCTCGGCATTGATATTGTTGACGCCTCTGCAGGTCACGAGAATGGCCTTACTTTTTTGCGCATTGGTCAATGTCTCCCCCGCGGAGACGCGTGCGCGCTTCTCGGCGTTGCTTTCCTCGACGGCGCTTTCGCAGAGCTCGATGATGTCGTCTGCAACATCCACCATCATGCCCTTGTTCTTGTTCTGGAGCTTCGCCTCCGCAACCTACGCGCCGTGAAAACGCTGCCACGATCATACATATATAGGCACTCACAATGATGTCGTATCGCTGCCTGATATCTCCCCATCTCTGCAAACTTCTAATGAGAACACGTACATCTCGCTCCTTGAGCTCCATAGCTTTCTGGTCGGCCGTCTTGCGCTGCGGGCCAGGTGCTTTCACCTTCTTGGCCTCGAGTTTGGGCGCTGGCTGATCGACATCCATGCCTTCATAGGAAACAGGGACATGGTTTCGCTTGCGGTCCTTGACCTCGTCTGCAGATGTGTCGTCGGCCTTCTTCTCATCCTCCTGCTTCTCAAACTTCTCGCGTTCCGAGAGAGGGATGATGTCTTCCCAGCTCATATCGTTCTTGACATCGGTGACCGCAGCGAACTGCGCGAGGAAGCTTTCGCCACCGAGAGAGGTGCTACCTTCACCGGCTTCTGCGACGGTCTCGTGATCTTCGGCACGGTTAAGAATATCATCGAGATCCATCTCATCCAACTTCTTGTCCTGCTGAGTGTTGTCCTTGTCGAACCTGACCAAAATATCAGCACAAAATTACCCACAAGGACCCACAACTGCGCACATCTTTTGGGCACCGTATTTCAAGACAGCGGTAAGCTCATCCTTGCTGAGATTCTCAGCCTTGGGTGCATCTTTGGTCTGGGTGTTGGCTTTAGAACTCAAATGTGCTTGCGACGTGTCCATCTGGTTGATGACTGGGTGGCAGGGTCAGGCCGGGGAATTGCAAATCGGGAAGCACAGCAACGTACTTGCATACTCCAAGACCATCTTCTTTTTAGCACGTTCGAGAACATCCTCTTCCATCGTGTCCTTGGCCACGAAGCGGTAGACGCTGACATGCGACTTCTGGCCAATGCGGTGGGCACGCGCCATGGCCTGCAGATCGTTTTGCGGGTTCCAGTCGCTCTTAAGGCATGCAACACGGGTCAGCAACGTGTTTACGAGCGGCAGGCGGTAGAAATAGCTCACATCGAATATGATAACGGTGTCGGCTGTTTCGAGGTTAATCCCGAGTCCACCTGCCCGCGTGGACAGCAGGAACGCGAAGTCGAGCGAACCGGGAGCGTTGAAGTGGGCGATGGACTTCTTCCGCGCCTCGGACGCCACCATGCCATCTAAGCGCTGGTGCGGATAGTTGCGCAGGCTCATGTAGTCGCTGAGGATGTCCAAAAGGCGAACCATTTGGCTGAAGATCAGCACGCGATGGCCGTCTTGACGCAAGCGCGTGAGGAGTTTGTCGAGAAGCACCATCTTGCCACTGCTCATGACGATGCCTTTGAGGGTCTCGTCTTTGCTGTCCGTGCGCGCTTCCGCGCCATCAAACAAGAACGGATGATTGGCGGCCTTTTTCAGTTCCATGGCTGTGTATTCCAATCAGAACAACCTCACCCGGGGCTATGAAACGATACATACCGATGTTGAGGAGACTGATGTTATGGTTGCCGTGGGAGCTCTTCATAAGACCTTGGAAATTCTATTCACACCCATTAGAACTGCACTTAAGCAAACTGACATAGAACTGACCCTCGTCAAGATGTTCTTGTAAAACTGAGTCTGCAGAGCAGACATCTCAACTCGTAGAATGCGCTCGCTCTTCGTCGGAAGCGAAGCGAGCACATCCCGCTTCAAGCGCCTTAGCATCAGTGACTCCAGCTGCTCGTGAAGCTCCTTAATCTTCTCCTCGTGATGCTCATCGTTCAAATCGAACTCGTTGGTGAGAGCAACTAGACCATAACATCAGCGGGCTGCAGCGAGAAATAGCTAGGCACGTACATTTCTCCGGCATCAGGAAGTGCATGAGCGAGAGCAGCTCTTTGACATTGTTCTGCAAGGGCGTCCCAGTAATGAGAAGCTTGCTAGATGCCCAGAAAGCCTTGAGCGCCTCGTAAAGCTGGCTCTCCGAGTTCTTCAGCCGATGCGCCTCATCAACAGCCAGCGCCTGCCACCTGATCTCGCCGAGCTCCTTGGAATCTCGCAAGGTCAGCTCGTACGTGGTCAACAAGACGTTCATCTTGAGCTTCTTGTTCGAAGGCCCGAATTCGTACGAGCGGATAACCTCTCGCGCAGGTGCAGTGCCGATGTAGGTTATCACGTTCATGTCCGGCGCCCATGCCTGGAACTGCATTTGCCAGGCCGTGATGGTGGAAAGAGGGACAATAACCAGGAATGGGCCGTATTGGTCCAGTTCGTGGAAGAGGTAAGAGAGGAATGCGACGGTTTGGACAGTCTTTGATAAATATGGGTTAGCCGATAACATTCCAGTGTCCTGAACAATAGCTCACCTTGCCCAGACCCATCTCGTCTGCGAGAATCCCGTTCTCGCCTTTGCTCCAAAGGTACGCCAGCCAATTCAAGCCAGTAAGCTGGAAATCCTTGAGCTCCCCGCCAGTCGCCTGAATGTAATCCGGATCCTGCGTGATCTTCGTGAACGTAGGCCGCTGGTGCCTCGCATACTGCACGCTCTTGTACGGGAACTTGCCCTCGCCCTCCCTCTGCCTGTACGCCTCGATCTGCACTTTTGCAATGGGCTTGATCTCGTCCTGGATCTCCCACGTACAATGCTCGTAGTTGAGCCCCACCCACTTGCAGAAGTACTCCGGCTTGCCTTCGGCGCCCGTGCGCTCGGCAATAATGCGCTCCACAATCTTGTATGTCTCGTACTCCTCCTTCTGGCGGTCCTTGTCGAGGTGAAGCGCCTCGAGGTCTTCGGGGGAGGCTCCGGGTGTGGCGAGAAGTGCTGTATATTGCTTGAACGCCTTGATATAGTTGTCGACGCGCTTGAGGCCCTTGAACCGCTTAAGGAACTCGTACATCTCATCGGTATTGTGCAAATGCGAGAATGTCTTCCACTTGATGTGAAATCGCTAGCGGCCAACTCTTTTCAGCGACGTTTCGGGAATATACACAGCAGCGCACTTACGATGTTGTCGAACCATAGATCCTCAGGATCATCTAGTCTGTCCTCGTCCCGCTGGTGGCTCAGGACGGCCTCAATCTCGTCTTCCTCCTTGTACTCGATATTTGGGTCAACGTAGTACGGCTCCTCGTCAGAGTCGAACTTCTCGAAATCGGCGACATCATCGACATAGTTGGGCACTTTGCCGCCGCGGGACGAAAGGCGAACTTCATCGCTTGACACGCGGGAACGCTTCTTCTTCTTCGAGCGCGCGCCATAGTCTGAGTCAGAATCCGAGGGAGAGTCCCGGGCAGCAGGAGTGGGAATAGCTAAGAGAATAGTGTGAGGTTTCGAAAGTCAAGGGCAATTGGCAGACTTACGGCGAGGTTTGGGATATGTAGGCAGTTTCTTCTTCCTGTGTGTCTTCTTCCTGCCATACTCCTCGTCAGCGTATGTGCCGTCGTCCTCTTCGTCGTCTTCCTCTGGAGCATCCGCGTCCGCGTTATCGTCATACCCCTGAGGCAAGTATTTAGCATTTTGTACTCCGAAGCAAGTTGTAGCACGTACCGAATCCTCTTCATCCTATACCACGACCATGCATGAGTATTTGGAGTGTCAAGCAGCAATACAGATACGCACCGAATCGTGTTGGGCGTAGGACGATGGGCCTGCTGTGGTGCTCGCAGACGGGCCGCCCGCATCTTCACCGGGCGATGAGACGTGGATGGACTCGCCATCTGCGTCGGCATCAGCGTCAGCGTCCGCGTCTGCATCATGGTCAATGGGGTTGTTGGGGGTATCGGAGTCGACCTGCATGCTGCTGTCGTCGCTGTCATAGTCGATGTTGAGGCCGTCGGCGGCATGCATGGGTTCGTCGTCACCAAGCATGATGAGCGGAGGGCAGCGGAGGGGGTGGACGCTGGGGTGGACGTTGAGGGGCAAGAGGTGTGGGAGTGAAACGGGGGCGATGTCGCCGGTGTTGTCCGCGCTTCGGGCTTGACAACAACGTGTCAACGCAGCTCGTCACTGGCCACAGCGACCTCGGCCTTTTCGCTTCACCCACCCCACTTCTATTTAATTCGCCAAGCGCGCGCTGCTTATTTCTTCATATTATCTTATTTATTATGTACATGCGCTGGGCGTAGAATGTATGCAATGTATGGTTCAGAAGGTCATGAGGCGTACGCGCGACGACCATCCTGGCATCCCATCTCATCGGCAGCAGTGGGAGCCCGGCCGCGGGGTTGATTTGGGGGGCTTCCGGCAACGCCCTCATCCTCGTTTCTTCCTCATCGCCGTCGCATCTCCGTCGCCCAGCTGATCATGCACACCAACACCCATTTTTGTCGTTTTCGAGTCATCTGGTTACTGTGCATACATTAGCGTACCAGAGCGTACCCACTGCATGTCACCGTTCAACTTCCTCACAAAACCCAGACGCGACGACAGCGGCCCAGCGCTCGGCGTAATTGCCCTGTCAACGCCGTTGGCGCCCTTACGCAGCATTGCATGTGCCCATCAAACGAGTGGATTTGCCTATCTCTACGGTTAGCTGTCTGTTTGCCAGTTTGAAGATCATTCACATTGTGCATTCGAAGCCTATGGCTGATCCTCAGCAAGACTCCCAACGTCGATCCAATGCGTCCCGCCGGACCGCCCTGAAATCACCCTTTTGGAAAACACGTTCCTGCTATCGCCTGACTGGCCTCACGCTAGACGGTCCTTTGTAGCTGGACCCTTGCCATCATATGCAAATATGAATCATTGCCTATCCCGTGCCATCCCTCGACATGTTCGGTCACCGCGGTGACGGGGCAATCTTTGGAGGTGAGTAGCATCGCTCTTGCATTTGAGTCTGCAGATGCATCATGCATTACCTGTGTACATATATCCAATATCATTATCTCTGCATCACTCATTGTTGGAACGCACGATCACCTCAGACAGGCGAACGATGTTGCAAGACACCACATGAGCTATTTTCTCGGCACAGGATCGGCGGATCACCGGCGTTCCACACGGCCATGAGCCTCACGCATTTCGGGAATTTGTCCAGTTCAGCTGAAGGTGTTACCGCACGTAGTCGCCGGAGGCCGCAGATCTCACGCGTGGCCGCAAGCACAGGAGAACAGTCGAAGCATCCAAATTTTCAGCAAACATATTCAAATTGTGCATAGTAAGTATTCGCGCATATCGATATCCACCCTCCTCCTAGTACAGTACGTTCCTTCATTCAACGTTGATCCTCACGCTCTCCCTATCAATCGCCTTGGGAATCTTGAGCGTCAGAATCCCCTCCGCTAACTTGGCAGATACTCCTTTTTCGTCCACTGTCTGCGGAAGCCACACTGTGCGGGCGAAGCTGCTGCTTTCCGTGGCGACGCTAGTCGAGACTGCGTTCTCGTTCCCATCTTGCTTTTTGAGCGCCTTCGAATCTGCAGAAAAACAATCAGCTTTTTTCCGCGCGGCGCGTTCGCGATTTCACATACCTGCCGATGCGCCCTCTGTGCTCTCTGCCGGGGCAGTCTGTCTGCGGAAGCTCTTGCCCTCGATGGTGACGCTGCGCCCCGAATCGCCTATCCTAACTTCCAGGTTCTCCTTCTTCACCCCCGGAAGCTCCGCCTCCACGATGTAGTCGTTTCCTTGCTCGGTGACATCAAGCGTCGGGCGCAAGGTGTTGGACGGGTGGGAAAATGGGTCGTCGTACACCGAGCGGCGCGATGGATGAGCATGGAAGGCCGCCTGCCGATTCAGAGGCTCCTCGAGGAGCCGGAAGAGGGGGTACATGTCGTTAAAGAGCTGACGAGAGAGAGTCATTGTGGCTTGAAGTTATGAGAGTGGGTTGTTGAGTATTGAGTAGTGAGTTGAGTGTTGTGGAGAAGTTTGGATGGCGGCGAAGGCTTAGCTGGCCCTCTTTTATACCTTGGAGGTATATATTTGAGCCGAACACATCTATGAAGAAATTTCCAGACTCTACTGAAAGGATGCACAAATTGACAAATACCACGGACGCCACTACCATAAACATTGACGGTATCATGACGGTTCAAACGCACAAGTACAGCGGACGCCACCACGACGGTTCAAGAATATTCAGGAGAGCTCCGGAACTTCCCGACGTTTTGCAACACCGTCTCCCGTGGCACTGAGCTTCAATCGTCCCTCCATTGCGGTTCCACCGTATTCTCTACGGATAATTACTGTGCAATCGGTGAGCCTTTCTTTACATATTTGGAGTGCCCTTTCACACAAAAATTTACTTGCATTCTTCATACTTACTCTATTGCATACATCATGGTTTCGCTACATCATTCCTCTATCTCATATAATGGTCATAGCTCTACTACATCATTGCTCTATCACCTTGACATCATAGGTTACTACTACTACTACATACAGGTCTTCATGTATGATGTATCTACCGACACTCTTTATAGACCTCAATTAGAGATATTTACCTCACGGTGCAGAGTGAGATTCAATTAGAATTCCTCGTTATCGCTCAAACATCCTACGGATCCTTCTGGGCTCGTAACCTCGCGAATATTATCGTGATGGATGGAGGTGTAGATTATAGAGCTGTTGAGGAAACAAACCGAGCTGTCGGACGAAGAAAAACTGACAGGTTCAAATCTGTTCAAGTGCTGTGTCACTGCCACGTGACTCTTGTGGCGCTGGAAATATCGTCCAGAGTTCATTGAATCTGATTATATATTACGAGTGAGCAAGCACACTCAAGCATTTAGTGACCACAAGTACGCTAGGCGAGCAGGTAGACCGTAAATTGTATTTGAGGAGTCCCCCCTAGGTGGCTGACCGATTTCGGTGATGCACGTAGCAGTCACTAGATTGTCAGCCACCACTTGTCGCGGACGAGGGTTATAGATCACAGCGCCAGCCGTCGACATTTATCCCAAGTCTCTCTCTTACGGCCACCTAAACACACTGTAAAACGCACACTATGGCCCCACTGGTTAGTCTTACCACCTCCGTCCACTCCACGCGCAATCCACGACACATCGTCCGCCAAGCCAACTTGACGCTACCAATTACTCAGCGCTCGCCAACCTCACAAGAAAATGTCGCCGCCAACCCGATACAGAAAGTCCCCGGTGTCACCATCGCGTTTATAATCACCTGCGCAGTGCTGACTCTTATGCTGGGCATTATCATCATCTGGCTGTACAGGCTGTGGCAGGACGAGAAGACGGTCGCAGAACCTAGGGAGCCTGAACACCGCTTCAGGATGCCAAAGTTACCAGACTTCCGGGGACAAGTCGCGAAGGGGATTGAGGCTCTGTCCTGGAAAATGGAGAGCGGGCATACTTCGAGCGAAGTCAAGGACGCGGATAGAACCGAGAGGGTCTCGTTTGACGAGAGCACTTGGGGTACGCCTAGCCGCAATGCGAGGAACTCGAGACACTCCACAGCACCCCAAACGTCTTCCGGGACTGGATCCCAACAGCTGCCTTGGGATGTGCCTGCCTGCCGCTTCTCGTGTCCCGCAGCTCTGGGCGCATCAGACACCGACTTCCACCTCGTACCTGATTCGATGCTACGATCCACGTCGGTATCCCTGACGTTGGATCGCCCCTTGTCCCGATTTGGCACCCCAACCTTGGAGACGATAGATGAAGAAGAGTGCGACATGTTCGTTGGACAGAGGACCCTCGACGAGGGTTGTCTAGTTGCTTCGGCATATCGTGATTCCGCTACCGCTGCATATCAACTCACAGAGGGCGAATCGATGTCGACCATTATAAACCTGACGGCAGCTGGCATGCGAAGCGCAGAGAAACGGGAGAATGCCTCCAGAAACCTGACCAGGCGCCGGCAGGACTCCAACGCGTCGGCAAGCACCGGGACATCAGAGAGTGCTGGCCCTGCGAGCTCTTCGGACGGCGGATCGCAAAACTCGTCCAACACCTCTATCAACACGATGATCACAGACACGTCGAGCCTCGAACGAGATGACGAATTGAGTGAGAGCGACATGGCCGAAATCTTCGAAGCGAGGAAGGTCACGAACAGCATGGAAGTGGGGAAAGCGATCTTGGTAGCGCTGCCGAAGTCCCGGTCCGCCGAGAGCATCCCTGACATGGTCTTCCCGGTCCCGAGCCCAGCCCTGCTCATGGCACAGCATGACTTCTCGGACGACACCTCCAACGCGTCTGTCTTCGCCAACACCAAAATAATCCAGAGCGATTTCCTTCACCCAACTATGCTCCCGGATTCCAGCTCAAGCAGCCTTCAGACTGCAGGGAGCATTTGCACTGTCGACCTCGAAGACTTTCCTATGCCTCCCATCCAATGCGCGTTGCCCTCAATCACCTTCACGCACTCGACCGACAGCGGGTTCGTCACATTTCCGTATCAATAGATGATCATTGTAAACAAACTACACTCTTGTATCGTTAGCCAACTGTATTTTTAGTCTATATAGACCATGATGAATGAATGATCACGCACTGGAACATGGTGTATTATGATTACTATAGTGTTACTTCGCATCTAGGTCTGAAGCGTCGAGATTTTTATCGTCCCTCTTTCTTTGAGCGGGCTTGTCTTTGAATGTATATGGGGATTGTTGGTGGAGTTGAGCTATAGCTTTCTGACGCATTGTTACTGCTTGGAAAACGAAAACACCGACGGTCTATATCATGTAGATATTTAGCGTGCACCTCAAAGCAGAAGTAAGTGAAGAACTTACAAATACTCCGCCCAGAATGAGCAGCCTCTCTTGCCATCTGTCATCTATGCCACTATCCATATCCAACCTCCTTGCTCGGTGCGCTCGCCAAGCAGCGGAATGTGGTACGTCTGGTTTGGCCTCAACGCCCCGGGGATTCATAGGGGTTTTCCCGCGAAGCGCATCGTGGGCCTTCGCGATTGCCTGAAACCGACCATCTGTCAGCTCGGGTGGAAGGGCGCGTGAAACGGGAGAGTCCGGATGGTATATGCGGACGAGGTCAATGTCTATAGCAGGTCTTAGCATTCTGGAAGATGGCAGGACAAACAAAGCTTACATCTCCGCTTTATGTCTGCTTTGGATGCATTGTGCGGAAGATGGAATATCTGGTAAGGGTTTGGATTGGCATGGGTCGGAAAGGGGAAGGGGTTTGAGCTGGAAGACGCGAATCTTATTCCAGCCCTTGGTCTGGTGATAGCTTTTGAAGCAAGTGACCGATACAATTGGCTGTGAATTGACCACATATGACACAGAGAGAGAACCGATTGGAGATAGGAAGAGACTGAAGTTCAGAATATAGAGTGTGATGTGAAAGTCCAAGACGCGGTTGCTCATAATACGCTACGTAATCAAGTTCGATCGCGTTAACATTCTTTGACTTATACTTGACTTATACCACCACCTCCTCCTCAGACCTGCCGCGCGTCATCTCTACATTTACATCCCAATTGTTTGCCCAAAGCAAAATATCTCATCAATCTAGGACAAGTCAATCATTCCCTTTGAAACTTGTTGTAAACGCCAGATGCGCCAGTCGTGGAATGCACGCTCGTTATCGGATGGCCCGAAAGTCATTTGAGTCCAAAAGTGAGAATATTTTATGGGACCACCATTGAGTGCCTCGACGCGTCCAGGAAGTGAATGTAGAATTTTCCGCCATACGTTCACGTACCGGGAAATCTGTAGGATGATGGATCGCGTTTGCGCTTTGTTGGCACAGCTTCTTCCCCGGTCATTCCGTGTAGCCATCGCACGACAATAGTGTAACTTCCATTCCTGTCCGTCCACGAATCGAATGCCTCGGGGGACTGGAACAGATGATGCGTCGGGCGGACGAGACGCATAGCTTCAGCCTCGGTTTGGGTCCCTTTTAGAAGTAATGTGGTTGCATAAGAAGGGAACACGTCCTAGCCATCAGCATATGCCCAAGAGGTGACCGAAAGCCCTTCTCTGAACACGAAAGTGAAACGTCCGAATGTCGTTGTGTAACTGGGAAAAGGCGTAGTAGACACTAAGAATATAAGCCTGCAAGTCATTCTTCCTGGTGAGTGGGTAGTTCAAGTATATATAGCATCGTTAGCCATGGTTATGGCGATGAACTGCTGGTTATTGCGTCGGAAACGATGGTGAGGCCATGAAATTCCGGTAAAAGTGGCTGTTCGTATTTTGCCCACCGAGCCAACTCCGTTTGACTGCAGGTCACACTCGGGAGACGTTTATTTCCTCCGAAACACCTTGCTCACTCCAGTCATGGCTTCGTCTTCAGGTAAGCATGCTCTGCTCGTCCTGGGAGAACACCGTGATAACATATCACAGCCATTGGAAAGCTCTCCCGAGAAGAGTTCCGTCGCCAGAAGGATTTGGAAGCTGCCCGTAAGGCTGGCACAGCGCCTGCCGCAATTGATGAGGAAGGCCGAGCAATCAACCCCCACATTCCCCGTAAGCACTAGCAATCAACCTCTAATGTATCTTTGGTCCTCATAATATGCTACAGAATATATCTCACAGGCTCCATGGTATCTCGACACTGGTGTACCCTCTCTGAACCATCAGCGTCGGCCGGACTCCGATCGTCCGCAGGACAAACTCGACAACTGGTATGATCGTACAGCGAAAGCCGGTCCAGCAGCCAAGAAGTACCGCAAGGGTGCATGCGAGAACTGCGGTGCTCTCACTCACAAGAAGCAGGACTGTCTGGAGAGGCCGCGGAAGAAGGGTGCCAAATTCTCTAACCAGGACATACAGGCAGACGAAATTATAATGGACGTCTCTACGGGCTATGATGCGAAACGGGACAGATGGAACGGCTACGACCCTACCGAGCACAAGAAGATATACGACGAATACGCGGCGATAGACGCTGCGCGCCAGAAGATGAGGGAGGACGAGATTGACAACCAGACGACTACGGATTTGGCCGCTGTCAGGAAGGTGGCGAAGGCTGGAAAGACGGAAGGCAAAGACGGTGATGCGGACTTTGGGTCAAGTGACGAGGAGGATGGGAATGAAGACAAGTACGCTGACGCTGCGGACGCCGTCGGTCAGAAGCTCGACACCAAAACCCGAATCACTGTTCGCAACCTGCGTATCCGAGAAGATACTGCCAAATACCTCATCAATCTGGACCCGGAGAGTGCTTACTATGATCCTAAAACTCGTTCCATGCGCGACGCTCCCCTCAAAGATATACCCGGGGAAGAGGTGAGTCACTAGGGGTGTGTATGACCGTTCTCCAAACTCATCTTATGTTAGGCTGTCTTTGCTGGTGACAACTTCTTCAGACACTCCGGAGAAGCCCCAGCAGTGCAATCACTCCAGTTATTCGCATGGCAAGCCGCTGCTCGTGGCAATGACGTCCATCTCAACGCCAACCCCACGCAAGGCCAAATGTTGCACGCGGAATTCAAAGAGAAGAAGGAAAAGCTCAAAGACACGTCGAAAATTAGCATACTGTCAAAGTACGGCGGAGAGGAGTACCTGGAGAAAGGACCAAAAGAGCTTCTACAAGGTCAAACAGAGGATTACGTCGAGTACTCGCGCACTGGTCAGGTTATCAAGGGACGAGAGCGAGTCAAAGCTCGATCCAAATATGCAGAAGATGGTAAGTGTCTAATTATCGGCCGAAGCTATGCACTTCTGACTGTTTTCTAGTGTTCGTCAACAACCACACCGCGGTGTGGGGTTCCTGGTACGACCCATCCACTGGCTCATGGGGCTACGCATGTTGCCAGTCCACCTTGCACATATCCTACTGCGCCGGTCAAGCAGGTATCGATGCCGCCAAGGAATCCAGTGCTCAGCACATGCTGGCTTCCACTTCTGCCGCCGCCGCCTTTACTGCTCCCCCTGCTGCTGCCCAAATTGAAGAAAAAATTGTGCCTGAAAAGGAGAATGATGAAGGCCTGGGACGGTCAGAGCAGAATTTCTCGAAGAAGCGGGTAGGCGAGGGCGATATCAAGTTGGACAACGCACGACTAGCAAAGGCCATCGAGGAAGAGAAGAAGCGGAAGATGAGAGGTGAACCGGAGGACCAACGCCTGTCAAAAAAGAAGAAGGGTGTGCCGGAGAGCGGGAGCAGCCACGATGTGACTGAAGAGGAACTAGGTACGTTGCCTTGTGCTTGCTGTTTATTTTTCCATCTTGCTCATCATCATCGCAGAGGCCTACCGGATGACCCGTCGACAAACCGAGGACCCTATGGCCAACTACGTCGATACGGATGACTTGTGAATGTGTGGCAACTGTTTTTGTACTTTACGCTGATAATGCATGGTCTACTTAATTGACTGTAAAACAACGTCCAGCGTGATAAACTTGTGCGATTGATTGATAAATACCTGCAAGTAGTGAGTTGTAATACAATGGCCAATGTCATGACTGGTAACCTGAAAGTCCGAAAGGAGATGCTAAATGATCAACAAGTGGGTATAACGAGAGCTTAAATTTCTATTCGTACACCGGTGGCGGCGCATCGTTCATCTCCCACATCATCTCCCGCAGCCTATCCACTTCCCGCTTCAACCGCTCTACCTCCAATGCCATGCTCGCCTCTGTTTCTGTGCCAGATCCAGACGAAGGCGGGGACACCGACGATGCATGTGCAGAAGATGCTGGGCGACGGATGGAGCCTTGCCGCCGCTGCAAACCTGCGAGTTCCTCCTCCCGGGCTTGTACTTGCTGTGCGATTTCCTCCTGACGCTGCGCAGCTTTGGACCCAGGTGCTGGTGGAGATCGAACCACCATTTCACCAGGCGGCACCGATGTACCATAGTGACTTGCGCTGGCCGTCGTACCCCTGGAGCCGGACGATGGCGCGGCGGAAGATTGTAATTGCGTGCCTACGTATGTTGAGGTCAAGAACTCCGTCGCGGAATCCGCGGCGACCATGTCCCTATGCACTTCGCCGTATGTATTGAACGCTGTAGCTTGCAGGTTGATACCTACCAGACCCTGATCATCTGGACCAGGTCTGTCGTCGTCGACATCAAGTACAACGCGTGGTGCGTGATGACGCCTTCGGCGGGCAAGGAGGAACGCCAGAACCGCAAGAACAATTATCGCGATGCCACCGAGTACGCCACCCACAATAGCTCCTAAATTGGAATGGTGTGTGGCTGGCACCGGTGCGCCGGACGCTGAAGAACTTACACTGGCAGTGGAAGAAGACGAGGACGATGATGGTGATGGGTCCGAGTCAAAACTATAATCACGATGTGGTTATCAGTCCGTGAAAGGTATTGGAAAGAGAGACCAAAGCGCACGTGTATTCAACATAGTCAAAGAGTATTAAGGTATGGTTAGCGCCAGTGGCCTCTATGGTGAGGATGTGCTGCTGATTAGAGAGCGACGTGTTCACGTAAACCGGTACGTTGTATATGAAGTCTAACGAGGTCGTGGGTAGGTGTGTGTAGTTGCCAACCAGCGCTCCATCCATGAGAAATATAAGATCCGTCTCATGGGTTTCGGTGCCTACGGTATTGGCGAGAACGCAGTAGGCGTATACAGCCGTTCCTGCAAGAGCGCCGGGTTGGGTATATGTTCTTATCAATTCATTCGTTCTCAGGCTAGCACTCACCATTGAAGGCGATGGTGATCGATATCGGCTCCTCTTCCGTAGGAATGTAAGTGGCATCGTGCCATGTCCCATCGAACACAAGCGATGGGTCTAGGTGGACAGAGCAGCCGGAGCAATTTGTCCCTTGGGACCATCCTGACAATACTGTCGTGCTTTGGGAGTAGACGGGCATGCGACCAGTGACAGAGTCACCGTTTTGATCATCGACGGTCCTGTTGGACGGAGTTGCCGCCGAGAAATGCGCGAGATACGAGAGAACTGGATATATGACCCAGAGATGCATTGCAAGATAATTTAAGACCAGGAGAACGAATATGCTGCCTAGGCAGATAGGAGACTGGTCACTGCACCCACGACAGATGTGAGTTCGTTGGGTAACGGTAGGGGGGGATCGTCGCGGGCCTTGACCCTGACTAGTTGACTCTGAAGCACGGAATATATACTAGTACAGCACTGGGTATGCTTGAGTATGCGCCACATCAGCGCCCGCGCCCCGCGCCCCGCAGCAAGCCTCGAGCTTCTTCTGAGACGTCGACTTCATTTGACTTCATTTTCAAGCTGCATTCATGGGGCAAAATTATGTGTCATTTAGATAAGAAGTAAATTACTCAATTCTCTAAAACATGTACAAGACCAGCTGGCATGGATGGAGGCCTGAAGTCTATTTATAGCCTTAGGTTTGGCGCATCTCCGCGCCGGCGAGCTCGGCGAGCCAACGATCTTTCTAGTTACGAAAGTGAGCGGAGCTCGAAAAGGACACGTTTCCCGCACGTGGAAGGCGGTTTGTTCCGGATCTATGTTTGCAATCAAATTTGTGGCAGTGCCGGTGGATTTGACATATCACCCGTACATCACGAAGTTGTCGTGAATCTTATAAGGTCTATATAAGGTCATATATAAGTAGGCACACATAAATATATTACGACCACCTTATATGTCAATATATCGCCATGTATTTATCGCAATCCTCGCAGATATCTGCTCGAGCGGTCAATGGTGCATATATTGGCCGCTCGGGCAGCATCTCGCATAATTAGTACCTTTGCCAAATTTACTTGGCAATACATGGCAGATATGTATGAGCCACTGGTAGCTATATTTACATCTTTGCGATAGCATGCATATTTTCATATCTTTGCGATAGCACACATTTTCTCGTACCTTTAGTCATCCGACTTGGCAATATATAGCAGATATACAGGAAGCACTGGTAGCTATATTTCAACTTCTGCGACAACACGCAACTTATTTAGCTTGCTAGAAAAGGTGGCGGTTTGAAAATCTTCCCAATTTAACTTTGCTTGCAATGAAATCATTTCGTTGAAACATATTTGTAAAAGCAAAATATTGGCATTATTATTGTAGGGATGTGATACATGTAGTTATAAGTCTATATTAATCTAGTCGGACACGGACTGAAGGCCGGGATATCATATCACCTCATATCACTGGAAAGGACGCCGGTAGTGAGGGCACCGCGGATAGAGACCGGAGAGATCTGGATGATCGGAGAAGGCTTGAGGAAGTACGAGATTTGGAGCTAGCGCGACTGATTGGACTTGAGCCGTTTTATGAGTGCATCCACGCGTAAGTAACACCCAGTTCAGCGCCCACGAGTTTTTGAAACCAAGCCAAACAAACAGGCAGAGGCAAGAGGGTCCAATGTGAGCTTGAAGGGAAAGCACGTCGCCGTGGATTTGTTCGACCCCTGATGATCGGGAACTTGAAGTCTTGAGGCGCAGCACAACACAAGCACGGTTATTGAGGGTTGTTGTTGGGGGTGAAAGGGAGAGAATGAAACTCAACAACACCGTGCGGTCCTAGAATATAAGCAAAATTATTGGTTTAGGGCGAGCTTAGGAAGACTTAGGACGAAGTTCAAAGCAATCACTCGAGAGTGGCGTAACTTCGATCTCGATCTGAGTTACGCCACTCCGATCATCATTCTCCATCAACCTTCCAGCACCACCACCACCACATCTCAAGATAACCGCGCACGCCTCACCGGACCGCGCACTTCGACGGCGAGGGATGTAACAGAGAGGGTAAGGGGGATTGAATAAGGGTCGAGGCAGCCCAGCACGCATTCGATGCCGCCTCTCGCATGTCGCGCCAACCCACCATCCCCAGACGCGTTAGCGCGTCCCACTCGCACTTGCCACCACCCAACTCGCTTGCCCTCAGCCCTATGTACGCATACGGGCACCTAGTTGCTATGCGCGCGCACAGCCCTCCGCGACACGCCTACCTAGTCCACGCGCTCACCGAGCCTACCAACTTCCAAGCTCGCAGCGGCCATGCATGCACGCCTGCATCCATATCCACACCAGTGCTCCATGCATGCACGCACAGCCCTACACGCCCACAGATCCTCGCGCGCGCTCGCCGCCCCGCTACACCTGCCGCAGTGCCCGCAGCGTCGATCGACCTCGCGCACGCCCCGATGTCGCCACACCGCCGAACCACCCCATGCGATCACATCGCGGCCCACCCCCACAACGTTGAACGCCGCCGCCCTCATTCCCGCGCGCGCGTGCGTACCTAGCAAGATGGTACGCAGCGCCGTCTGCGTGGACGCCGTCGTCGTACCGTCGCTTCAAGCCGCCCCCGAAATGACTTCGCGCATTGGGGCCTCATCCGCGTCGGCGCCTGTGCGTTTCACCCATCCTCCCTTGTCAACTGGTGCACGGACAACACGCCGCACCGCCTGCACTTGCACGTTCACCAAGCCGCCCACGTACCAAGCCGCGCTTGCACCCAGCCCCGCAGGTACCCGCTCTCGCTTGTACTCAGCCGCCGTACTCGCTCCCAGCCGCCCATATGCCTTCGCACGCACCCGCCTCCGCTTACACCTCAGCTGCGCTCCTCTTGGCCGCACGCGTACCCAGCTGCTCTCGCACCCAGGGAACCATCGCCAACCCCACCAAGGCTGCATCCCTCGACTCGTCCGGTAACATCTTCGGTCGCGGCCACCCGCAATACGAGGCGTACTCTGTCGACGAGATCGTCAGTGCCAGGGCGCAAGGCGCGAAGGGCGACGGCAAAACTGACGACACCAAAGCGCTCCAGGCGCTGTTCGACGCTTACGCCGGGTGCAAGATCATCTTCATCGATGCCGGGACTTACATTGTCACCTCCACGCTCAAGATCCCCGTCGGCGCACAGGTGACCGGCGAGGCGTGGTCCGTGAATATGGGCAGCAGCGATGCATACTCCGACATGACCAAGCCCAGCGTTGTCGTCCAGGCTGGCGTGGCAGGCGACTCCGGCACGCTCGAGATCTCCGACATCATCTTCTCGACTGTCGGCCCCTCCCCTGGAGCTATTGTGCTCGAGTGGAACGTTGCTGGAAAGACTCAGGGAAGCGCTGGCATGTGGGACTCCCACATTCGGTAAGCACACTTCCCATAACGCGCTCCATTGCATATGCTCACCTTATCTCATAGTCTCGGAGGAGCAGCCGGCACCAACCTGCAAGACCCCAATGCTCCAACAGCACCGGATCCGGGAGCGAGAAATGCCAATCCGCCTTCCTCTCTATCCATCTTACCAACTCGTCCTCCGGCTACTTTGAGGGCACCTGGGTCTGGAACGCTGACCACAACCTCGACCGCTCCACCGGCAACCTCGAGCTCGAGCTCTTCTCCGGACGCGGCATTCTGTCCGAGTCCGGCGGGCCCGTGTGGCTGATCGGCACAGCGTCTGAGCACCACGTCATGTACCAGTACTCGCTCATCGGCGCGAAGGACCACTACATGGGCCTCATCCAGACCGAGACGCCCTACTTCCAGCCCACGCCCGCGGCGCCCGCGCCGTTCACGACCGACTCCGACTACAGCGACCCGACGTTCTCCAAGACGCAGACGAGCGCGTGGGGACTGTACGTCGAGAACAGCCAGGACATCTTCATCTTCGGTGCGGGGCACTACTCGTTCTTCACAAGACCATATTGCCCTCTGTAGTACCATCTAGAACCCCTTTAAATAGCTTGTACTTGTGTCTACTACAATGTGCTACAATACAATACAAATTGGCGCGTGCATTGTGAAGGCCAGCCCAGTATATGCCACCTCTGCCATAGCGGTGGCTCAAATGCAAAGATTGAGGGTCAGCGCAAAGTATTCATAAGATTTTTAAAACCTTTGGCAAACACCAGGAAATATCCATGTACTTTACATTGACCAAACAACATTGGGCATGGAGTACAAAGTACCGCCAGATTTCTGAGCGGTTTGGTAATTTCCATAAATTTTCGACATACTTTATACACCTTTACAAAGTCTAATAATTGTGTCCCGATTTCCCATTCAATACCCAATTTTAATTCCCATTGTAGTCACTTTATAACAACCTCATAAACCGTGGCCAAGCTGCCACCACCACGTAATTGCTAAAAGGGCATAGCACGTCAGCGACAACTTCGTGATGTACTCACCATACCATAACGTGCAACGAAACTCAAGCAACCACGGATAAATAACGGTCGACGACTTCCCGCACGAGTGGTGTAACTACGGCCAGGCAATCGATCGCCACTGCAATTGTTGCGAGTCTGACCTCTGTACAGTGGTATACTGATCGTGGCATTTCCTTCCGGCGCGGATACCTCCATAGTGTACCCAGGTCTGGCAAGTCCTCCCTGATCTACGCCATCGCCGGCGAGCTCACGCTTGTCATCTACGCACCTGTCATCGTGGATCTCTTACGGCACACTCACCACCGTCATATCCCGCATCCCCGCGCGCTGCATCGCCCCCTGGAAGTCCTCGAAACCGCCTTCACGCGGAGCCTCACCCGTGACTCGGACTCCACGGGCACACCTGGTAGCGACAAGAACAAGGCAGATACGAGGACGGCGGCATGGCTCCTATGTCGCAACTGTTTTTGTGCCTTTTACTTTACGCTGATAATGCATTATATGCTTAATTGATCGTAACACGAGTACCAATGCGATATCGATAAGCTTGTGATCGACAAACACCTGCAAGTGGTGGATTGTAACACAATGCAAATAATAACCAGTAACCAAAAAATCCGAAAGGAGATACCATGATATAAAAAGAATAACGAGAGCTCAAAGCTCTACTCGTACACCGGCGGAGGCGCATCGTTCAACTCCCACAACATCTCCCGCTGCTGCGTTTGCAGCCTATCCACTTCCTGCTTCAACCGCTCTACTTCCAATGCCATGCTCGCGTCTGTTTCTGCGCCTGACCCAGACGAAGGTGGAGACACCGATGATGCAGGTGCAGAAGATGCAGGGCGACGGATGGAGCCTTGTCGCCGCTGCAAACCTGCGAGCTCCTCCTCTCGGGCTTGTACTTGCCGTGCGATTTCCTCCTGACGCTGCGCGGCTTTGGACCCAGGTGCTGGTGGAGATCGCACCACCATTCCACCGGGCGGCATCGATGCACCATAGTGGCTTGTGCTGGTCGCCGGACCACCATAGCCGGACGATAGTGCGGCGGAAGATGGTGGTTGCGTGCCTAGGTATGTTGGGGTCATGAACCCTGTCGTGGAATCCGCGGCAACCGCCTCCGCGTGCACTTCACCGTATGGATTGAACGCTGTAGCTTGCAGGTTGGTGCCTGCCAGGCCCTGATCATCTGGGCCAGGTTTGTCGTCGTCGACATCGATTGCGACGCGTGGTGCGTTACGACGCCTTCGGCGGATAAGGAGAAAAGCCAAAACCACAATAACAATCATCATCATGCCACCGATTACGCCGCCCACAATGGCTCCTACATTGGAATGGTGTGTGGCTAGCGCCGGTGCGCCGGACGCTGAAGAGCTTGCACTGGCAGTGGAAGAAGACGAGGACGATGACGGTGATGGGTCCGAGTCAAAGCTATAATCGCGATGTGGTTATCAGCCCGTGAAAGATATTGGAAAGAGAGGCCAAAGCGCACGTGTAGTCAACATAGTCAAAGAGTATCAAGGAAGAGTTAGTGCCCGTGGCCTCCATAGTGAGAACGTGCTGCTGATTAAAGAGCGAAGTGTTCACGTAAACCGGTACGTTGTATTGGTAATCCGCCGAAGTCGTGGGTATGTGTTGATAGGTGCCAACCAGCTCTCCATCCATGAAAAAGGTAAGATTGGTCAGAGTCGTCGTAGATTGTACGGTGTTGGCGAGAACGCAGTAGGCGTATACAGCCGTTCCTGCGAGAGCGCTGAATTGGGTATATGTTCTTATCAGTTCATTCGTTCTAGCACTCACCATTGAAGGTGATGGCGACCGATCGCGGCTCTGTGTCTGTAGGGCTGTGGGTAGTATCGTGCCATGACCCATCGAACACATTCAATGTGTCTAACTGGACAAAGCAGGTAGAGCAATTTGCCCCTTGGGCCCACCCTGTGGTTGGGGAGTAAACGGGCCTAAGATTGGTGACAGAGTCACCGAATTCATCATCGATGGTCCTGTTGGACGGAGTTGCCGCTGAGAAATGTGCGAGATACGAGAGAACCGGATATATGACCCAGGGATGCATTGCAAGAGAATTTAAGACCGGCTTAAAGGAGAAAGATTGTACGCTGCCTGGACAGACAGAAACTAGTCACTGCGCTCGGTGCTCACGACAGATGCGAGTTCGTTGGGTAACGGGAGAAATTGAATCATGGCGCTCCTATCTCTGGCCGCTGTGTGACTTAAAAACGACCTGCAGCTGATGGCCCTGATTTTGCAGTGCAATTTTAAAACATACGCTTGCATGCACAAAAAATATCAGTGTGCCACATCAGCGCCTCGAGCAAGCTCCGAGCCTCCATGTAACAAAATCATGTTTCAACGCAAGATGTAAGAAATACACAATTCTCTAAAACAAGACGAGCTGGCATGTAAGGTCCAAGGAGGCATATAGTTATAGCCTACGTGTATGGGAGGCTTTGCAATCAAATTTGTGGCAGTGCCGGTGGGTTTGAGTCGTTTGACATGGTCACCCTGGTCACCCCCACGTTCAGAACAAAGGAATCACCAGTAACATAATATCCTATCCTCTAGAAATTCATGATATCATTATGCCGCGTGATTTCAAGGTCACGAAAGCTCAATATGCTCCTACAAAAATGGCAACTGATTATACTAGAAGCGCACCATAGCGTGCAACGAAACTCAAGCAACCGCGGACAGATAACGGTCGACGATTTTCCGTACGAGCGGTGTAACCTCAGCCAGGCAATCAATCGTTTCGGTCTTCCAAATAGTTATTTAGATCGCAAAACTCCATGGACTGACTGATGGACTCACCCAGATGCGTTCCTGTGCCGCGCCCCCTTCTGCACTCAACACGAAATCGCTGACCTCCTGCACGTTGCCCAAATTAATATAGGCCCCTCTCATCTTGCTCGGTTCTTCATTTCCACCGACCGCAGCATAAACAAGCTGCCGGCTGCCCTCCTCTGTGGTGAATGCAAGCATCCTCTCCGCGACTCTATTGATCGTGCTTAACGGAAATGGTAGTTCCCGGCGCAGCTCGCTGTCACAGAAACCAGGATTGGGGGTGTCGACTATGAGCGGCGCAGAGGACAAAATACGGGCATTCAGGGCCCGCGTGAAGAAGATGTTCAGCAGTTTGGTCACCGAATACCGCTGCTGCATGACCCTGGATGGTTATTGTCGTCAATAAAGATAATCCGCCAGTTCGGAAGATGACTGACGATGTCGTGCAATATTCCTTGCTGTTCAATTTGGCTAGGATGTTTGGACTAGCTTGCTCCTCCTTTGTGATATCCGCGAAGTAGTGCGAGTCGCTCGAGACAATGACCAGGCGTGAGACAGTAGATGCTTCATTCGCGGTCCTCAAAAGAGACGGCAGAAGAAGCAACGATAGCAGAGATGTGCCCAAGTGGTTCACTTGCAAACTGACAGACCGTGAATGGTGGCAAGAAGAGTATCAAGGAAAGAGACGCACGTCGATTCATAACCATCCGCTGTAGCTTCATAATTTAGAGTAAGAATAGCAGCGTTCATGACAAGAATGTCAAGTCTAACGCCGTCCCTCTCAAACTTTTCAGCGAATTCAATGATATTGGAAAAAGAGCTAAGGTCGATGCTCCAGAGTTCGGTCCCTTTGAAGCCAGTGTCCTTCTCGATACCTAGCGATGGACTCGTGAATCAATGTCACTCAAGAGGCACCTTGCAGAATAATACGTACATGTCACGGCAGCCGTGCCTTTGGCCTGATTTCTACAGCCCAAGATAAGTCGGCCGGGATTCATTCTGGCAAAGTGCTTGGCCGCCTCAAGACCAATTCCCGTGTTCGCACCCACCACAAGGACAGACCTTCCGGTGAGATCGGCGGTTTCAACGGGTGGAACCTTGGTGAATTGGCTATAGAGGGCATTTATTACGCTGACTTTCATGGTGGTTGTGAGGAAATGTGTGTGAATTGGCCTGTAGGAAGAGGTGAGTCGTAGTTGTAGTAAGGGATGGGTTTTGAAGTGTAGAGCTTGTTTCAACAGAGGCGACGCGTTCAATTAGTCATCAAACAGTTGCCGCGAGGACGTGTTTATGCCTGCCGATGGCACAGGATGGCACCTCACCTTTCCACCGCTGACACTAGAACCTGAGATTGACCTGAGAACATGCAAAAAAAGGGCCAAGGATTAATAGGCATATTGTGATATGGTAGCATAACAAAACCATTACAATTTAATATTCAAATGTTGGCGTTATCTTCAACTTCCCCCGCCACTCAGGCAAAATCAATAAAGATCCACGATGAATTAATGAGAATGACAGCTTGACTGTCTAACGTAGTACACATGATGCGGATTCAGTGTTCGGTAACCTAGAATAGTTCCGCCTGAGCTTGAGGACCAGCAGAAACCAACTTATTCTTCTTGGGACGGTTCCGCTTCTTCCCCGCTGGCGCACGAGCCACTAGCACATTCTCTTTCCTCCCATCCGAATACGCCCCCCTCTTGCTGGTTTCTGCGGGTTCCAACTTGTGAGGAAGGTTGACCTTGGCAGAAGCATGCTCCTGTCGTGCCCCTTGCGTATTGCCCCCCCTCGATAGATTAAGCTCGCCGAAAAGCTCAAGCGGATCGGGCCCGCAGAGGGTCGTGCTAGTCAATTCATCATCGGCGGAAGTTGAATGGACCATCATCCGTTCCATCGTGGAGGGTGGCTTTGGTTGACGGTGATGAGCTGGTATGTCCGAGTCTACTGAGCGGTGGAATGGCTTGCTAGAAGACAGGATGCGATTGCGCTGGATGAACGAGTTATGCTCCTCCTCAGGCACTGACGCTAACCGACGCTGGATAAGACGCGACAGAGGAATAGATCGCGGTTGCTGGTAAGAGATACTACGGGACCGTATCTCGGGAGAAAGAGGCGGCGTCATATCAAATGCTGCTGGTCCGTGGTGGAATACTGCATCGGGAGTTGGGGGAAGCGGAGAGGTCGGGGGTGGTCCGGGATATGGTGCTACAGATACAGTGATGCGAGGATGCTCTGGACGCATCTGAGACGGAATTGCGCGGTGGTTTAGAGACATACTAGGTGGCGTGTGGTCTGAGTTTCTAGTGCCAATGCGGTCATACACGAACTTGCGCAGGTCGGTGGAAGAGTCAGAGAGCGCCGGCCGCATTTGTTGCGAGGTGTGAATAGGGAACTTGAATGATTCGCGCGCCATCTCTGGGGAGTAGAGCGAGCTCTGATACGGGGAGAAGCTAGCAGACCATTGCGGAGACGCTGAACTTGGAGGGGTGGGAAGTGAGTGCTTAGCCACAGACGCAGGAGTCAGCTTTTGTCCTTGATAGGGTCTTACACCGCGCGGCTCAACGAAGATACGAGGATACGAGAGAGGAGGCGTAAGATTACTTGGTACGAACGTCGTAGCAGAACGGTTGAGATGGCGAGGGGCTTGAGTTGTGAGAATGCTTCTCTCTTCGATGAGAGATTGCTTGAGCCTTTGTTGCTGAATGAGAGCCATTTCCCAATCTAGTGCAATTTCGTCGTCTTTCACAAACGATCGGCGTGCAGAGAGATTCGTGCCAAGATCGGCGTGCAGGGCGTCCCAAGTGTTATTTGCCTGAGTATTGCCATTGTGAAGGGTATAATGTTGTTTGTTCCTTTCCTGATGATGCTGGGTTCCAAAGTTTCCCAGAGCTCCTCCGAGTGCTATAGTTTGACGGTCTTCAGAATCGGTTGAAAGATGAGACGCCTGGGGTAAAAAAACCGGAGTCCGATGGGGCGTTGGTAGATAATCCGCAGCAGGGTCTTGGTTTTGGAATCGAGGAGGTTGAATTGGACGCTTGAACTTTGGAGCACTGGACCGAGAAAATGTATCAACAGGGTTATGCGAGTTGGTGCGAGAATGCCCCGGGGGTGCATCATCCGGTCCCAGACCCCAGATCATGCGAGGCAAATGTTCGTGTTCTTCTATTATAGTTCCTTCTGCCCCACTAGAACGACGTCAACTTCGACTTTTCAAAGAGATAATAACGGGCTTACGAGGGGCAACGAGCGTAAGGAAGCGAAAGGGGTCCATGAAGGGCAGGAATTGGCCTAGGTGGGGAATGTGCCCAGGTGATCCAACCTACCTAAACGTTATAGAAACTAGATGGTAACTGGCCAGCACACGCACCGTCATAATCACTACGAGTATCTTTCGGGCGTAGGAACGATCTGGGAAGCTGATTTTCATTTTCGATGATTAGAACGGACTCGGGGGACGAAGGCGGGGAGGGTGTATGCGGTGTATCCGCATATCGGCGAAGGAGAAGGCGAGGCGAGATATGACACATTTCAGGTGAATGTATTTGCTGGGCGACAGAAAAGGATGCCTCAGAAGAAGAGCTGCTATCAAGAAAAGAAGAAGTTGGCAGACGAGTTGGCAGAGAAACGACGCGTAGCGTAATGGGGTCGGGGACTTCTACCGATGCTCTATCCTCATCGATAGCATCTATGGGAAGCGAGACAATCCTTCTTTTCTTGAAACGGGGTTTGGGGTGATTGAATGGAGTTAATTGGCGATCAAGAATACGACGCGCTGTAGGACGAGTAGGGCTTGGGCTATCGGGGGGTAAATTGTTGCATCCCAGCGAGTCGCTCTCAGCTGAGTCGGATCCGTTGGAGGGTACGATTAGGGAGGTTCCGAGTGGGGCATCGTTCAGACTTTCAGCTAGCAGGTTTGAGGTCTTTGCCAATGTGAACCTTGGCTGTCTCGTGAGCCAAAGATCCTGAGTTGAGGAGCATGCATGAGTTTGGACTCCTCGATCGACGTAGTCCTTGGGTTCCAGATCTTGATGAGTGGACATTGTTTGATCCTTTGTCCTGGTCTGTTTGAACAGAAGTTACGCGACTTGAGTTCAGACCTGGATGTTGGAGGAAGAGACGTGGGAACCAAATGTGGCGATAAAATATCCTGCAGCTGCCACCACTTTTGCGGTCGGTCTCAAGTCTAACTTGACTGCTGTTGTCATGACCTGGAGAACTTAGACGCATCTACATATCTGTATACCCCATCGCCATTGCGTACGTCAGATAATTACAGCGCGAGCAACGCGTCCCTCAGGTAGCTTTTTTAAAGAAACTCGACATCTTCGCCATACCACTGATATTTGCCTTCTTCAGTTTGTCAACGCCTTGCGACGCCTTCACAGCCACCTTTCTCTTCTTGTCCTCCTTCTCGTCTTCGCCCTTGGTCTTTTTCCCCTTGGATGAGCTGGCAGTGACGGTCGCGAGTGTAGCTTCATCGTGCGCAGACTTCAGATATGCATCTAATTTAGTGAAGCTGTGATGGTAATCAGGGGTGATACGAGACATATTTGGGTTGCTAGAAACGTACTCATAAGATGCAAGAAGAGAGCTGTAAATATCTGGGGGAATATATTGCGACAAGAGATCACAAGTTGCCTTGACGCGACCCACTGTAAGGCAAATTTAGAAGGGAGAATGCATGGAAGACGACGGCTGCGTACTCTTCAAAAGATCTTCCTTCCCATCCTCCATAAGTCCTTCCATTGCTAGTTTCCGTAGAAGCGTCCTCGAGCTCTCCGTTACATCTTGGGCCCCCAGACGCGCGACTTTGAGTTGTAAGTATTCCTCCAGTCTAGGCGCGGAGAAGCGGTAGACGACAATTTCAGGAGTTATCTCTGAAGAATGTTCCGTCAGCCCGGTATGCATGTTCTCAAATGTCCAGCGTTACCTTTAACGTCGCATGCGCGTTTAAGCGCCTTTCTGACGCAAGGTAAAGTAAACAAGTGAAGTATATCCTTGCTTGGTAATCGAGCTGAAGGGTCCTTCTCATCGGGGTTTACTTTGGACAGCTGAGTGGCTGCTTCCTCGAACATGTCATCCGCCGGACGGAATGACCCCAGTGATCCATCTTGCTGACGAGCGCGAAGCAATTAGCGCAAAGAAAAGAGAGTGCAGAAGGTTTTCATTACCGGATGCGCTGCTTTGAGAATCGGTATGAGCAGAAAAACAGGGTCGATCGGGGTCATCACGAGCATTTTGCCGTCTGACCATTGATGTTGTAAGTTCAGGATACGAGCACGAAAGATGCACGAGCTCACCTGCTACCACCTCCGACTGACCCAAGAACCAAGATCTCGCATTCACAGGCGCCACGGCCTGCACCTCCAGTATCCGATCCTCCTTCGGCTCAGACTTGGTCTCATACGGCAGAAAGAGGGACGCAATGCCTAAAGCACCAATAATGCATCAGATGTGCGCATGCGTTCAGCTATGCACGAGTCTCTGACCTGTTCTTGGATGTGGTAGACGGAGAAAACGTGAGGCTGCTGGTGCTGCTGATTCGTTGCTAAGCTGGGCGGCGAGTACATCGAGTACATCTGAGAATCATAAGGACTAGGTGGTGTGAAGAAGAAACACAACATACTCACCACTCGGAAGTATACCAATATTAGGGCTGTTCATAGTTGCAGAGGCAGTGGTCACAAGCAAGAGCGCGTTCGTGTTGTTGTGCAGTGTTTGGTGATGTCAACCACTGCACCCCTTCCTCTTGGACTTGGGAACAACGAGCGGTTTTATGGAGTTGGTCATGGCTTATGTGTAACCATATTACTTAGTAGTGTTGCCATCTATCAGACATTTGGGATGCCATGAAGAAGGTAGTGTTGAAAGTAAAATAGCTCAAGCGCGCCAGATTGCACACAAGTTGGTATTTGCTGAGATTCTGGCTATCATTGCGCGACTGGAGGGATTGCAAAAAGGAATTGAAATAATTCATGGTGTACATTTAAAATACTAGGCAAATACAACTATTGCTCCTCATCATCGCACTCCTCATCGTTCCCACCCTGGGCCACCTGGTGGTGCTCGCTGCTGTGCGTGACGCCGGCCGACGCGCCGATTCCAGCTTGAACAGAGGAGCCAAGTGTAGCCACCGATTTCTCAGAGCCGCCGGCATGGACAGGAGCAGACTGGTGAGTGCTCGACTTGACTGTGTTGGTGGTGTGCGCGCCAGCTCCGACAGAGGTAGCGACGGTGCTGGAAGTGCTGCCAACGGAGTGTCCCGTCTTGGGTTCCTCGCAGTCACAATCCTCTCCCTTCTGGGACTCGCCCTGCCCTGACTTTGATTGACTTCCGCTTCCGCCAAGTTCAAGACCAGCGCCAAGTCCCGCACCCACGCCCAGGCCACCACCCGCTCCGTGCGATGCGCCGCCCACCACACCTCCAAGTCCGAGTCCAGTGCTCACCACGCTCCCAGCTCCTGCGCCGACCCCAGTAGCGACTCCAGCCCCATTGCCATTGCCGAGGACTGTGTGTCCAGTGGTCCCATGGACAGCTCCAAGACCAAGACCCGCGGCGGCTCCGGCGTTCCCAAGCCCCAGCCCGTTGTTGTTGCCTTGCGATGAGACTGTGTGCCCGGCAGTCCCAAGGACAGCTCCGAGACCAAGACCAGTGTCGCCTCCAACGTTCCCAGTGCTGCCTCCGACGTTTCCAAGCCCGAGCCCGTTGTTGTTGCCTTGCGGTGAGACTGTGTGCCCGGCGGTCCCAACGACAGCTCCGAGACCAAGACCCGCGCCGCCTCCGACGTTTCCAAGCCCGAGCCCGTTGTTGTTGCCCTGCGATGAGACTGTGTGCCCGGCAGTCCCAACGACAGCTCCGAGACCGAGGCCAGTGTCACCTCCAACGTTCCCAAGCCCGAGCCCGTTGTGGTTGTCTTGCGATGGGACTGTGTGACCAGCGGTCCCGAGGACAGCTCCGAGACCAAGACCCGTGGCGGCTCCGACGTTTCCAAGCCCGAGCCCGTTGTTGTTGCCTTGCGTCGAGACTGTGTGCCCAGTGGTCCCGAGGACAGCTCCGAGATCAAGACCCGTGGCGGCTCCGACGTTCCCAAGCCCGAGCCCGTTGTTGTTGCCTTGCGTCGAGACTGTGTGCCCAGTGGTTCCGAGGACAGCTCCAAGACCAAGACCCGTGGCGGCTCCGACGTTCCCAAGCCCGAGGCCGTTGTTGTTGCCTTGCGATGAGACTGTGTGCCCGGCGGCCCCAAGGACAGCTCCGAGACCAAGACCAGTGTCGCCACCAACGTTCCCAGCGCCGCCTCCGACGTTTCCAAGCCCGAGCCCGTTGTTGTTGCCTTGCGGTGAGACTGTGTGTTGTCCAGCGGTCCCAAGGACTGCTCCAAGACCAAGGCCCGCGCCTCCGACGTTCCCAAGCACGAGCCCATTCTGGTTGCCTTGCGATGAGACTGTGTGTCCAGTGGTTCCGAGGACAGCTCCAAGACCAAGACCCGTGGCGACTCCGACGTTCCCAAGCCCGAGCCCATTGTGGTTGTCTTGCGATGGGACTGTGTGACCAGCGGTCCCAAGGACAGCTCCGAGACCAAGACCCGCGCCGCCTGCTACGTTCCCAAGCCCGTTATGGTTGCCTTGCGATGAGATTGTGTGCCCAGCGGTCCCAAGGACAGCTCCGAGACCAATACCAGTGCCGCCCCCGATGTTGCCAGTGCCACCTCCGACGTTCCCAAGCCCATTATGGTTGCCTTGCGTTGATACTGTGTGCCCAGCGGTCCCAAGGACAGCTCCGAGACCGAGACCGAGACCGAGACCCGTGGCGCCTCCGACGTTCCCAAGCCCGTTGTGGTTGCTGTGGGATGGGACTGTGTGCCCAGCGGACCCGAGAGCAGCTCCAAGACCAAGACCCGCAGCGCCTCCTACGTTCCCAAGCCCGTTGTGGTTGCCATGCGATGAGACTGTGTGTCCGGCTGTCCCAAGGACAGCTCCGAGACCAAGACCCGCGGCGCCGGTATGTTTGCCAGGCGATCCAGAGAGCCCGAGTCCAAGCCCAAGGGCAGCGCCGGCTTTGTCTTGAAGAGTGGATGAAGATGAAGAGCCTTTGTGCGATCCAGCGAGTCCGAGTGCGGCGCCAGCTCCGATGTCGAGACCAGCGTTAATGGCCGACGAGGACCCTCCCGAAGAGCCGTGACCGCCAGAGTGCTTCGATCCCGTGTTGACAGTGGCTGCAGCCCCCACCCCGAGCCCGAGCCCGATGTTGGAGTTGGAGTGAGACCCATGCAATCCCGCTCCGCCGCCAGCGCCCACGACCACCTTGCCTCCCGCCGCCGCCGCACCGTGCTTCCCCAATCCGCCGACGTCCTTGGTCACAGTCTCAGCACCAACAGCAGCTCCGAGTCCCACCACAGCCTTGCCTCCTGCAGTGACACCGTGCTGACCATACTTCCCTGCGCTTCCCTTGGCACCGATGGCAGCACCGACGACAACACCCCCCTTCGCACCGGAGATAGCACCTCCCTGAGCCTTGCCAAACGTGACCGCCTTCAATCCGACCACTGCCTCGCCTGCGATGTAGACGCCAGGGGCGTCTTCCACCTGCCTGGTCGAGACGGCGTGCTTGGTGAGAACCTGGAGGGTAACATGGGTTAGGGAAAGATCAAAGTAACGGGGTATGGACAAAGACGTACACCAAGGTCACGGTTGGGGCCGGGGATGGTCATGGCCGAAGCCTGGAGCATGAAGAGAACAGGGATCAGAGCGGTGATTGCGAGCATCTTGGATGATAAATGAATGTGTGTTGTAACGAGAGTGAGGGAGAGCGTAGGGAGAGGAGAGCGATTGGAAGGAAAGGAAAGTGAGGTCCTGGGGATTCAGGATGCAGAATATAGCTGAGATTAGGGCTCCTTATATACGTTTGGAGCGTACCAGCCGAGGGGGCTGGCAGGGCTTGATGAGGAAGGTGGCTGGGGGAAAGACGTTGGACCCGGCTGGCGGGCTGACCGCCAAGCGTTGGACGCGGTCTGTTTTGAAATGGGATGGCCGACGTGGCCGGCTTGCACCTAGCGAGCATGAGCGGCGGCAAGTGGTTCAAAGACACGATTGGAAAGTGTCCCAGCGTGCAATCTAGAGAGTGGTGTCAGTGAAAGCACTGCAGGAGTCAAGTTAACGTTGAGATGCTCGAGACTCAGAAGCGACAGTTCCAGTACGACGGGCAGCGTGCACGAGTGTACCCTCGAGCATTGATGCATGGTCGTTCACTTCAGTGATATAGAGCGCTGGGGCCTCCTACATGATCGGTGACCATCCAGAGTTTTGCGCGCCTAAACAGGCGACTTGCATAACTCAACGTTCACCACCACCACCACCACCACCACCACCACCATCATCATCACCAAACTAGAATAGCACCGTGGTAGCTCGATGCGATTGATCAACCACGATCGCCAGCGTCGCGTCCTCATGCTGGCGAAACGCCTGGATGAGCTCGCTGCTGCAAGAAGCGAACTTCTTCTCCAACTGGAGACTTTAGATGCACAGGCGGGCGCAGTGCAGCTAGAACACAACGCTCTCCGCAACATGGATGCTCCTATTTCCATCCTCCCTGATGAGGTCCTTGCGATGATATTCGAAGCGGGCATGCACCCACGAGACAGCCCTCCGGAAAACGCTTCATTTGACTTTAGCGTCCTTGTGACTCATGTCATACAATGTTGGCGCAACGTCGCGATAGCAACTCCCATGCTCTGGACGAGGCTACGGTGCATTACCCACGGTATAAATAATCCCCCGCCGTACCCAGAAGGGAGACTTGCAACCTTTCTCTCCAGAGCAAGGCCGTTGCCTCTAGATATCGATGTTATAGGCTTCCGTGACGAGGACTTCTCCCTCAACTTCCTGCAGCTACTGAGCGATCACATGGGGCACTGCCGTCACCTGCACGTGTTTGCAGAAAGCATTTGTCTGATGAGGGCGCTCAAATACATCTCATTACAACCAATGCCCCTCCTGGAATCAATTGATTTAGGAAGTCCCGGCGC
This sequence comes from Athelia psychrophila, assembly GCA_001630335.1. Classification (NCBI taxonomy): domain Eukaryota; kingdom Fungi; phylum Basidiomycota; class Agaricomycetes; order Atheliales; family Atheliaceae; genus Athelia; species Athelia psychrophila. The sequence goes on from KV417577.1 coordinate 263,636, forward strand.
TCTAGAATTCCGCGAGCTGATTTTTTGGCCCGGCGTCCCTCGTCTGACAACCGCTAGCATCCTTGACATCGATTTCACGACCATGCATTACTGTCTACCTGCTTTCTCGTCGCTAATATCGTTGCAACTACCCTACATCGACCACCCGGATTATAATTCATTCAGAGATAGTCTCATGGCCTTGCCATCGCTGCGTCACCTGGATTTATACCTGAACGCCTTCGATATCCCGTCCCCTCCGACTCATTTGCCCATACTGCTACCCAATGTACTACATCTCCGTGTACAAGGCAATAGCAACTCCCCGCCCGCCATCTATAATCTCCTCTCCTGCATCCAAGCGGCAAATTTGGTAGCCCTTTCCCTAACTATGTCGACTGACGGAGAATACATCGCGCTCAATGCACACTCATTCGAGCCCCTCTTCCCGTCGTTGCAGCATTTGCTCCTCGCCAACGCCGCACACAGTGCAGGAGATCTTGTCGCGTCTGCTCGGAGCTTCCCCAATATCGGACGATTGACTTTCGCACCAGGCGAGAATGATGACCACCTTTCGCTACACAATCTGCACCAGACCCTTGGCGTCATCATTCATGGCGCCGATGATGATGACACTGCTGGAAGCAATGTGCATGGTGCGCTGCTGTGGTCCAAACTACAAAGCATTGCATTGCCAACGTCTTCCGATCACTTTGATGTGGCGGCACTGGAAAACATGAAGGGCACGATTCTCCAGTTGCAGGTTGCGGGACATCCCATTCGCAAGCTGTTGTTACCAAACGTGCATCCTGCTATGGTGGAAATGGGGGAAGCGATCGAAATAGGAGAGTACTATGTCGATTGGCCGAGAGTATTCGACTGGACGTAGAATTCAGAGGTGGGTGATAACCGCTTGCGTCCATCTGAATAGCCATTGATCATGCAATCGCATATCAAGATCCGCAGCAAATCAATCATTTTGCTCTTCATTAAAAGCTAAAGCTATATCTTGACAACTGTGTTGGTGGTGTAGGGTCAATGCGAGTTTCGTGAGCAAGCCACCGTTGCGCTTGGTGTGCCTTCGGGTGTGGTAACAGCAAAGCCACTTTGTGGCCGCGCTTTGCATCACTGAATGTATATACGGCCTGCGAGCACGCTCAGTCCTCCATCATACCATTTCATCGGAACTATCGAGGCCTGAAACGCGTGCACTGTCCAAACGGTCGATTGGTTCCCGCGTCCACTACTTCCAAACCCGACATTACATCACACAGCAGAATGGACTCAAAAACCAGCCCGCCTGGATTGCACATAGCTCAGATGAAGCAGCTAATAAAGCAACTCCAGGCCACCATCAACCAGCTGCAGCAGAGTCATATCTCGGCTCCACCACCGGCCAACCCCACCGCGCCTGCGCTACCCCGGTCTCCGGATGACCATCGACCGGTCCCCTTCTCTCAATTCCCAGTTCCCTACAGTCGAGATGGCCACTATCACGGCCATCCTCTATCACGATTTTTGCGCCACGGACCTGTTCGAACTGGATTCGCGCTACCAACACAAGACCGGGCGTCAGGGTCAAATACTCACATTCACCGGCACCAGCCTGGAGCTCGCTGTGGCAAAGGGCTATAAATCTCTGGAATCTGTCAGCGTACCACTGGGAACGTACTTTTCCATCCTGCTTGCCTCCGCGCCAGTCGCCCTCAGCCAGCTGCGCAGCCTCGGCCGATACTTCCTCTGGTATCAGACTCATCTTCTAAAAATTTCGTCTGGCTATGAGTGGTCCGCAGTCCTTGCGTACCACACCGACTTCTTCAACACCAGGCGCCGAGAGATGGCCGAGGGTGTCTACACTGGATGGGGCCGCGTCGACCGCGATCTGCATGGCGAGCATCTGCTGGCCAGGCCACTGGCATGACAAGCGCTCGCCGGCTGCCAACCCAGTCAACAGTAATTTCGATGCTACTGCCAATATCACCACGGCGAAGCTAACGATACCCGCCGACTCACGCCTACTCACGCCCCAACCGGCCACGCGTAGCACAATTTTAAAGACGACAAATGCGCCACCACCGTGCGTTTGGGGAATACCACACGGAGCTCGCTAAATACCTATGGCCGTAGCTAAGTTGCCGCTAGGCTTTGTATAGCAGGAGTATATTTTGGGAATATATATGAGAGATGCTTAAAACATCTCATCGCCTGCAGCCCTTAATGGACTTCCTTGAACCCAATCATAATGTAAATTGAGCGCGGGTAGCATAGCATACACATAACGGTAATACCATTATACCTTACCACTACGATAACGGACTGGCATGAGCAAGGTCCAACACGCAGCAGATAGGCAATGCTGGAAGATACAATGAACAATGTTGGTGGCCGGTGATGTGCTTGGCCGGGCTTGGCTGGGCATTTCTTGGTCTGGCCGGGCAGCGCCGGGCGAAAGCCAAGGTTTCATCAGCAATCTGTCATTCCCAAAGAGGCAGGAGCTTGGGTGTGACCCCAGTATGTTTGATCATGATCGGCCAAGGGTTTCGGCATTTTCAGCCTACATTAATGAATTTTTATTGACAGTGACACGCCGACTTCGATCAAAATACAAACCTGCAGGTGCAGGCAGGTGCCCGCGGGCAGCCACGGGCATACTATTACCCATCGGCCGCTGCCCGCGCGTACGGGTATCTAGTTGGTGGGTGACCCGTGCCACCCGAAACCCGCGGCCGCCCGTGACAGACCCTAACGTCGAGACTACATTAGGTTCTGTTATCATCAAGTTATCATACTGTGGGATTTATATACGCGGAATTTCCGCGGATCTGTGACTGAAGATGAGAAAGTGCCGTCGTACGAGCACTAGTCTTATTTAGTGCGACATGATGCGCGGGAATTTCAATATCGGCGCCTGCCGCTGCTCTTCTTCAAGTTTTCAATGTTCATCCGAGTCCACACAACCGCTAAGCAGCTGATACACAGCCGCTACCATTTTTCTTCTTCGTTGGTATGTATTTAACTTATTCACACTCAAAAACATTTAGGATAGATGCACCCGAACAGTGCCCAACAACAATTGGTTACTGCAGGATGCGGATTTAGCGCGCGCCACCAAGGTCCAAAACATAACTTAACATTCGACGCCAACCTGCCGTTGCTATCGTCAAAGTTTCGATCGGTGACAACTGACATCTGGAGAGTTCCGAACTGTGGCTAGCGACTCACCCGCATCTGCAACAACCTGCTTTTTTCCACGAGTAGCCCACTTCTAGGATCGAGAAGAAGCTCAAAGTCTTCATGCTTCCGTGGGTGTGATTGCAGTGATTTTTCAAAGCTCAAGCCTCAAGCGATGTCCTTCGATGTCGGAGCAGCACCCTCGGGCAAGCTTTGATTACCGTTACATGTCATGGGGCTCCACACAGGCAGCGAATGCCACCGAACGGCGCTCGAAACATGATTAGCTACATAGAGGTGAAATGCAAAACACTCACTCGGTTGTTGCGGCTGCCAGCTCTCGCATTGCATATATAACACCCCACTTTGTCCAATCCAAGTCGGCGGCGATCCAATCCCTGTCGTTACTTACCAACGAACTCGCATCTGTCGTGAGTGCAGTGACCAGTCTTCTGAGTCTGTTTAGGCAACCTACATTCTTTCTCCTCCAAGCGTGCCTTAAATTATCGTGCAATGCATCCCTGGGTCATATATACGGTTCTCTCGTATCTCGCGCATTTCTCAGCGGCAACCCTGGTCAACAGGACCATCGATGATCAATTCGGCGACTCTGTCACCAAACTTATGCCCAACTACTCCACAATCCCAGGCACAGGATGGTCCCAAGGAGCGGATTGCACTGGCTGCCATATCTCACTAGACCCAGCGTACGCATTCAATGGGACATGGCACGATACCACCTACATCCCTGCTCAAAACCCGTCGCCGGCATCGGTCAACATCACCTTCAATGGTGAGTGCTAGAACGAGTGAATAGATAAGAACATATACCTAACTCAGCGCTCTCGCAGGAACGGCTGTATACGCCTACTGCGTTCTCGCCAATGCCGTACAAGAAGCGGCGACTTATACCAATCTTACTTTTCTCATGGATGGAGAGCTGGTTGGCACCTACGAACACATACCCACGACCTCAACGGCTTACCAATACAACACATCGGTTTACGCGAACACGTCGCTCTCTTACCAGGAGCACATCCTCACCATTATGGCCACAGGCACCAACATGTCTGTGATACTTTTTGACTATGTTGAGTACAGGTGCGCTTTGGCCTCTCTTTCCAATACCTTTCGCGGACTGACACATACATTGCGATTATAGCGTTGAATTCGAGTCGCCACCAGCCACACACCATTCCAATGCAGGAGCCATTGCGGGCGGCGTAATCGGTGGCATCATGATGATTGTTATTGCGGTTTTGGCGTTTTTCCTTATCCGCCAAAGGCGTCGTAACGCAACCCGCGTCGCAATCGATGCCTACGACGACAAAACTGCCCCGAATCACAACCTGGCAGGCACCAACCTGCAACATACAGTGTTCGATCCACACGGCGAAGTGCACGGGGCGACGGTCGCCGCGGATTCCACGACAGAGTTCATGACCCGAGCATCCGTAGACACGCAGCTACCATCTGCCGCCGCACCATCGTTCAGCTACGGTGGTACCCACAGTGGAATGGTGGTGCGATCTCCACCAGCACCTGGATCCAAAGCCGCGCAGCGTCAGGAGGAAATCGCACGGCAAGTACAAGCCCGGGAGGAGGAACTTGCGAGTTTACAGAAGCGGCGTGGCTCCGTCCGCCACCCAACATCTTCGGCACCTACCTCGTCTGCACCTGCATCGTCGATGTCGCCGCCTTCGTCTGGGGCTGGCGCAGAAACGGACGCGGCCATGGCGTTGGAAGTAGAGCGGCTGAATCAGGAGGTGGATAGGCTGCAAACGCAGCAGCGGGAGATGTTGTGGGAGATGAATGATGCGCCTCCGCCAGTGTACGAGTAGAGCGTTAAGCTCTCGTTATACCCATCTGTTGATCATGGTAGATTATGGTATCTCCATCTCGGATTTTAGGTTACCGGTTATTAGTTATCGCAAGTAGATGGCGTTGGCCGTTGTGTCTCAACCTTGAACCCACTACTTGCAGGTGTTTGTCAATTACAAGCTCATCATGCCCAATACGCGTTCTTCGCTTCCATCCCATAATATAATAATATGATTCTGGGACAGCAAAAGACGACAAATTTGGTCGACTATTTTTACCGACTCTCGGACCCATCGGAATATGTTCTAAATAATTAAAGTGGCCTTAGAAACAACACAGCTTGAGATTTGCACGAGCCGATCTCGCATTAAAGGCGATGTACATGTTTTCGACCTCTCAAAAATTGGCCAACCCGTTAAAGCCTCCGTAAAATCCCTAAAATTTCATTTTCGAGCTCCTTGCGATGAGAGGGCTATGATTCTGCACAGAAATGAAGATTTTCTTTACCTGATTCCCCCCAAAAAAATGTTCAAGGCCTGAGCGTCTAAGAATGAGTGGACCCAAAAGATCCGATGACAGGTGGCGTGAACTTCGAGACTCATCACGTTGCTCATTTCTGCAACACCAAGTTTGCACGAGATTAGTGTGGAGTGACCTCCCAATGAACATTATACATTTCAAAGGTAAAGGTAGACTATTTATATCAATTGACATGTCCGGGGAGCATTACAATGGCTAAAAAGTCCGAAAAATTGGCCTCGAAAATTGGCCAACCCATCAAGTGTGTGGGAAATTTTTGAAAGACCCGTTTTTAAGCTATTTCAGGCCCTCCGAGTCCAAATCTGAAGTCAGTTTTGCGCTAAAAAAATTCCCCGAGGCAGGAGCCAATTTGTCGTCTTTTGCTGTCCCCGACTGTACATGGAGGCACCGCTGTGTTAGGGAATACAGTCACATGACCCAAGCTCAGACACAAAATTTGAACATGTTTGCTGCTTTCCACAGGACAGCGAGCACAAAACCAATCTGATAGACCTTTAGCATAGTGATGTTTCCATGATTGACTTGAGGCGAATTTTCTAAAACCTTGTTTTAAGAATGTTATGAATAAATAAGGATTGATTTAAGGATGTAACTTAAGGAGAACTCAGATTCAGCAGATTCGGCTTGAGTCAATCACAAAAACATCATCATGCTAAAGCTCCATCAATTCAGTTTCATGGATGATTCCACATGGAAAGCAGCAAACATATTCGAGCGGGGCCAGGACATGTCACCCACACATAAATAATCAAGCACCACAAATTCGGTTTTGAAGTCTAAAGAGAGATGTGACGGATGTGAAGGATACACGAGAGTCAGGATATATTGCACACGAAAACATTGCCACTTACATATTTGTATTTGTTTACACGAGCCGCACTCACTCTGCGCGCAGCATTGTCAATAAGAATCATCTACTACTATTACCTTAACTTGCGTGAACCTCAAGTCTGAGGTCCAGCGCATCAAGGGAAGTAGGATAGACCCACTCTGCTCGCACTCACACACACCCCGAACCACAGGAGGAGGTATCCTCACCTGTTACGGCCACTCCTCCTCTGGTATCCAGGGACTGCGCCCAGGGCTGTACAAACTCACACTACACTCTCGCTCTCTATCCTACGCCATATCTCAGACTCTTCGCCGACTCAACATCGACTACGCGACCCATCTAGCCTAACCGTCACAAGGTGGACAAATCCGGACAGTTAGGCGCCCCGGCCGACTGTCTGAGAACCATTTGGATTCACCAAACCTTACACCTTTTTTCTATTCTACACTTCGACTATCAAAACTTTCACCCATCCCCCTCTTGCCTGTTAAACACCACCACAGAGAAATGGATACATGGCAAGGAGGTCTACAGACTAACTCTCCACAAGTAGGTTCGGGAAGACCTGCTGGCAAAGCCGGCACTAAGACATCAGGATCCCTGGCGCCAACCAGTATGGACCCCCCTCCGAGGAGATCACAGCGGCTCGAAGGAGAGCAAAGCGGCTACACCATGTCAGCCTTAGCTGACTTACAGCGAGCATATCTAGCCGCAGATGACACAGCACATTCGCTATTCGATCGAGTCAACTCATATCGTGGAAAAGAGACACTGAATAAGAAGGACATACTTGACAAGGGACATGACTTGAATGTCCCGGAACGACCGCACTTTTCCCTTAAGGAAGAGTCATTCACTCGTCTATCCACTGTCGTGACACAGCTACAAGCAACCATGGACACCTTAGCCGAACTCACGTCTCCGGATACGCCGTCATACATTATAGACCCGGAAAGACTCATGATGCCTATCTTGAGCGCCACCAATTCTCGTTTCGAGCTGGATAGAGCATGGAACGTGGTGATCACCAGGATAAACCGAGCTCACGATAAGTTCTCGCGCTGCGTGCAAATCACGCAAGGTAAAGACATACCAATTATGCCAGCCTCGACTACCAACTCAGTACAGGAGTTGCTACAAAGCGATGCCCTAGACACTGATGGCGTCTTCGACACTCTTTACAAAGGTGTTCCGAGTCTACGCGATCAATTAAGTCAGGAGAATGTCGCAGCACTACGCCGAGGAGAGTCGCTGCACTCGCTCTTACTCTCTCCCATGCCCTTGCGAGAAGCCTTTCCGAATCGCGCACCGGAAAACTCTCCCGCCGAACACTACTTTGACTCAGAAGGCGGTCATATAATGAACACACCATACAACCCCGAGAACGCAGGGTCGATATCACAAGTGGCTCAACGACACACGACTTTCGCGTCCCCTCCGATCATGGGAAACACACCGGGCCGGCACTACAGTAATTCCAGGGGTAACCCACATTCCGCGAGAGGGAGATCAGATCTCGACTCTACTCCCATAGATACAGAAGACACTCCAGTCACAGAGGAAGGAGACCGCGATGAGGAAGACGAGTACTATACAGCCAGGATCTCTAGTAGATCTTATAGACACCCCAAGAACTTGACCTGGGGTTCAGCATCGGCGTATCAAGCACCCCTTGAGGAATACGAACGAGGAGCTTACTCGGGTATTCACACCCTCCCGTACACAGCTAGGTTTCGTCCTCAAGATAGAATCAGCTCACACTCGAAGCATACATCAAGGACGGGATATCCAGTCCCTGACGGTCATTATCCCAGAGCAAACGACTTGGGATTAGGGCGTGGAGACCATGAGGATAATAGGCCTCCCAACAATGGAGGAAGCGGCCCTCCCACTGGAGGAGGTTACGGCCCGCCAGGAGGAGGAGGCTTCGGCCCACCTGGAAGAGGGGGCTTCAGCCTGCCAGGAGGTGGTGGTTATGGTCCTCCCGGAGGCGGGTACGGTCCTCCAGGAGGAGGTCATGGTCCCCCCGGAGGCGGTCAAGGTCCTCCCGGAGGAGGCGGATACGGTCCCCCCGGCGGAGGCGGTCAAGGTCCGCCTGGAGGCGGAGAAGGAGCTCCCGGAGGTGGAGGCGGTAACGGTCCTCCCTTTAGTCAGACTGCTGGCGGATTTCAAGGAAACAACTGGCAAATGCCTTCTATGAAGACCGAGGTCAAACAAGAGCAGCTGCCCTTGTGGGACGGCAAGTACAACACCGCCGTGCAGTATTTCTTTGAGATTCAAGAAATCACCGCCTTGGGCGGGAATATTCCCGACAGAATGGGCTTTTTGTAGAAACTTCGACAAGGGGTCTTCGGTGGCTGACTGGTACGCGGGATTAACCAGTGACGTTAAAGCACATATGCGGTCTCATCACACCCATTTCGTCGAGACGATACAGCGTTACTACTTGGGATCGGAATGGAAGCAGTACATTCAGCTGAAATACGAAAACCAGAGCTTCCGTCAAGTCAAGCACAAGTGAGAAACCCCCCATCAATTCATCATGAGAAGGATACTGTACACGAGAATGCTTCTCCAAGTTACTCCCGATTCCCCTGCGGAAGTATACTACATCTGCGCGAAAAATCCTATCAGCTGGGCAAGTTTGATTAACCGTTCAAACATAACAGACACAGCTTCTCTGCAGCTACATACCCGCGAGTTGAATGACACCCTCATCGACACTTGGGAGAAGACTCACAGAGGAAAGGTAGTAACCAAGGATAATTTAGTAGCAATGCTTCAACAAGCGGGATTTCATTTGTCGGCGTCTCGAGCTCCATATAGGTCATACCGTGCGGCCCCAAGAATGGAGTCCTCCACGTCGGCTACAGCCCACTTAGTGGAAGCGACAGACAAGCCTCAAGAAACGGAGGAAGAAGTGCTACCCAATTATGACGCTATCATGCATCAGGCGTACACTACCATGAAGAGGCAAGCACCTCCATCTAGGAGAGGACCCTTTCCTTTCGAGAAATGTGATCATGTCCACACCACACTAGGCAAGCATCCTGCTTGGCCATGCCGAGCCTGCGGAAGCTCGAATCACTGGGACAAGGAGTGTCCCATGTACGAACGAATGATGGCGAAGGTAAAGAAGGCCTTATGGGTGGAGAAGGAAGATCCGGCGGAGGACAATAGAGTATATTTGCAAGTGTATGTCGCCTTGTTGGAGAACGTCGAGGACTCAGCGTGTGTTGAGAGTGATGCCTTAAAGAAACTAAGTGCTTGAGTGAACACCCAAAGGATTGATAGCATTAACACACATCGTGTACAGGAGGTGGAGGACAAAGACATCTCGTTCAGAATGAACAAGACAAAGAACACGGAGAACCAAGAGTACAAGTTGGTCCCTGATTCTAGCACCCTTCCAGGACAAGCATCTAGCTATAACACATCAGCACATCGCGAGCCCTTAAAGGAGAACCGACACCGGAGTTCGAGACGAGAACCCTTCCGACCCTTGAGGAAAAGACGCACCCGGAAAGTATCCCTCCTTCCTCTCCAGCTCTTACATTCAAAGTATCTCGCCGCAGGAAGAAGAGCCCAGGATTGGCAGCTCTGGGAACCTCAGTGCTGTCTGTGCAAGGAAAGTTAGGGTCCCTGGAAGAGAGGCCCATTGATCTACGCCTGGATTCAGGAGCAGACGTCTCCTTGATCTCCAAGGATTTCTTACTTTCGCTGAAGAACAAAGTCCCAATCAGCAAGGGCATGAAGATGTGCCTCTGGCAACTCACCGACAAGAATGCTAGCTTAGAAGGATACATCACCCTGCCAGTATTCATAGAAAGTGAGGACGGTACCATTATTGAAACGGAAGTAGAAGCATATGTAGTCCCTGGAATATCGGTGGATATCCTCTTGGGCGAGGACTATCAGATGGCACACGAAGTCACAGTGGCCCGAGATTTGGAAAAAGGCACACAAGTTAGCTATCGAAGCTGCCCTTATTCCATTCGGGCTACGCCCATAGGCCGTACGAAGGATTTCGATTGAGTGACTCCAACCCACATATCTCACGCTTCCTATGTCCGAGCCAAACAACACCGGCGGTCGCAAGCGCGTAAATATCGAAAGCGTTGAAAATTCGGAGAGGAGAGGAAAATGATCAGAGCACAAGCGGACCTGAAGATAGCCCCAAACTCCGTCGCCTCCTTACGGGTAGAAGAGTATTTCGACAACGAAAGGGAATGGCTCGTGGAGAAGTCTCTGCTAGCGAACTCGGATGACTCCTTCTTCGCCATCCCTAACATGCTCTTCTCGGCCAGTTTTCCAGTGGTCCCAGTGATGAACCCTACGGACAAGCCAAGATTTATCAGGAAGGGAGAAGCGGTGGGAATCATCACGGACCCAGCCACGTACCTTGACACTCCGAAATCGGACGAGCATAGAGAAAAGATGGAAGCACACATGACTAGCCTAGCATCCATGGTACAAGCCATGATGGAAAGAGATGAAGCCGCAGCTGCAGAAGCGAACACCACAGAAGGAATTCCGGATAATCCAGCTGAAGCCAAGAAGACTGGAGTCGAGATCAATGAGACGGCAGCTCTGCTCGCTAGTAACCCCAACGAAGAAGAAATCAACAAGGATTCCTGGGGACCGAAAACAGCGGAAATGCCGGATCTAAAGGAGTACTCGTCAGTCGACATGGAAAAACTCCTAGACGTAGGGTCCCTGCCGGAGGAGCTCAAGGAGAAAGCATGGGCTATGCTCAAGAGATGAGTTAACGTGTTCGCGTTTGACGGACGCTTGGGCCACCATTCTTCTAAGGTACACATACATATGGTCGACAGACAGGTTCCCATTGCCGTACCCATGTACAACAGCTCTCCAGCCAAGAAAGTGGTTATCGAGGAGCAGCTAAAGAAGTGGTTCGAACTGGGAGTAATCAAAGCCTCTAAGAGCCCCTGGAGCGCCCCAGTGGTGATCACTTACCAGAACGGGAAAGCCAGGTTCTGTGTCGACTATCGAAAGTTAAACGCGGTCACGATACCGGACAAATTCCCTATTTCCAGACAGTCAGAGATACTATCAGCTCTTTCAGGAGCTCAAGTGCTGTCCTGCCTAGACGCTCTAGCAGGGTTCACTCAATTAGAATTCTCACTGGAGGAAGTGGAGAAAACTGCATTCCGCACCCATATGGGTTTGTTCCAGTTCAAAAGGATGCCTTTCGGACTACGAAACGGGCCTTCCATCTTTCAGAGAGTGATGAACCGCATTTTAGCTCCCTACCTCTGGTTGTTCACGCTAGTATACATAGACAATATCATCATATATTCAAAGTCCTACAAGGAGCATATTGACCATTTGGACGCCGTATTAGGAGCTATTGAGAAGAGCGGCATAACTCTAGCACCCACCAAGTGCCATCTTTTCTATTCATCAATTCTGTTGCTAGGTCATAAGGTCTCGCGCCTGGGACTATCAACGCATGACGAGAAGGTGAAAGCTATCATGGAATTACAACGCCCCACTAGAATCTCCCAACTACAAGCCTTTCTGGGGATGATAGTTTACTTCTCGGCCTTCATTCCATTCTATGCAGGAGTATGTGCGCCATTGTTCCATCTCCTGCAGAAAGGAGCTAAATGGGACTGGGGGGCGGATCACGAACACACATTTGAAGCAGCTAAGTCTGCGCTTGTGGAAGCACTGGTATTGGGCCACCCTATCCAGGGTTCGCCATACAAATTATATACCAACACCTCGGATGAAGCCCTCGGCTGCGCGCTGCAACAAGTCCAGCCCATCCAAGTGAAAGACTTATGCAATACCAAAGTCTACGACCGTCTACGCAAAGCATTCGACAAGAACGAGCCAGTGCCGCATTTGGTGACAAAGTATTCCGACACTAAAGCGGGAAGATCTATACAAGACTCGTTGGCGGAAGAATTTGAAGACACTATCGTGCATGCCGAGCGAGTGATAGGATACTGGTTGAGGAGCTTCAAACCAGCAGAGCGGAATTATTCCACCACCGAACATGAAGCTCTCGGAGCGAAGGAAGGATTGGTAAAATTCCAACTGTTTATTGAAGGCGGAGACATAGTGCTGGTTACCAACCACTCAGCGCTGCAATGGGCTAGGACCTATGAGCACGCTAACCAAAGACTAGCTGCTTGGGGGGCTGTATACTCCGTGTTTGCCCCAGGTTTGGAAATAGTACATCGGGCGGGGTGTATTCATTCGAATGTAGACCCTCTATCCAGACTACCAAGAGCACCTCCAGAACATAACTCACCTGTGGAGGAAGTATCCCCCTCCATAACCACAACGGGAGCACAGCAAACTCTCCCAGCAAATGGATACATAGCAGAGCTGGCCTTAAGAGCGACAGTCATCACATATACTCTTGAGGATTGTATAGAAGGACAAGTCTCAGCTTTCGCGGCAGCAAGGGAGCAAAGGAAGAGCAACAGTGATCTCGCAGACGACCCGACAGCAGAGGGACAACGGGAAAGGGAACAGGAGTCCTTTGTACTGTGGGAAGCCACAAATCCTCTGGCGAACATTCAAGTCAGCCTAGACCCAGAGTTAATTGAGGAATTCCGTGAGAGGTATAAAGCAGACAAAGCTTTCCGGAATAAGTGGGAAGAAGTGCCCGACCGCGAACGGATGGTCGACCCAGGCCTACGCTTCTACAAAGATGACAGCCAATTACTGTTCTTCCGAGACGCCGACTACCAACCACGATTATGTGTGCCTAAGAATGTTAGGAATATTGTGCTGAATGAAGCACACAATCAGCCATTCGGGGGAGCTCACGCAGGACCAGAACGTCTATGGCAGAACCTTAGCATGAGGTTCTACTGGCCAAGAATGAAGGTCGACATCATCAAGTACTGCGAGTCGTGTGACACCTGCCAAAAGACCAAGAACTCCAACTTCAGGAGATTTGGATTGCTCATTCCAAATCCAATTCCATCAAGACCCTATGAATCAATATCCATGGACTTTGTGGTAAACTTACCGTGGTCCGACGAATATAACACGATCCTGGTGATAGTGGACAGACTCACTAAACACGCGCAGTTTATCCCTTGTACAACGTGATTGGACGCGGAAGGATTCGCCTACTTGTTTGTGAAGCATATCGCCTCCAGATTCGGCCTGCCTACCAGCATTATTTCGGATAGAGATCCCCGGTGGATCTCAGATTTTTGGAAAGCCGTATGTAAGTGCCTAAAGATGAGGCTAGCAATGTCATCGTCGCACCACCCACAGCACGACAGGCAGACAGAGTCGACTAATAAGACGATAGAGGTGATGACTAGAGCATACACTGCGGAACGAAAGAACTCCTGGGCCGAATGGCTTTTGTTATTAGAATTCTCCTATAACAACACCACTCACACCTCCACTTCGGCTACTCCATATTTCCTGTTGTACAGCTATCATCCCAGAGCACCACTGGACTATCTGAACAGCGAGACAGCAGAATTACCGCGGCAACTATCAGAGAATCCTCAAGCGGACGAATTTCTCAGTCAGCTCAAGATGTGCAGGGATTCAGCTCATGATGCTATAGCCAAGGCCCAGTCCAAACAGGCCCAGTCCTATAACAAGGGCCGGAGAATAGCTGAATTCAAAGTGGGATCATTAGGACTGGTTAATCCGCATTCCTTGGAGTGGATCGAGTTGAAAGGCAAAGGCGCCAAGTTGGTGCAAAGATGGATAGGACCGTTCGAGGTCATGGAAAGGATTAATCCGAAGGTCTATCATCTCCGAATGAGCGACAAGTACCCTGGTTCCCCCGTGTTCAGCGTGGACCACCTGAAGAGATATGCATCATCGCCAGCAGAGTATGGAGAACGAGAACAGATGCCGGAGACCAGATCCTTAAAGAAGGAATCAGAAGAATACAAAGTTGAATCCCTAGTCGGCCACAAGTACGACAAAAGGACCAGGAAATACAAGTTCTTGGTGCGCTGGAAGGGACTTGAAAAATGCTCCCGCCGTCCTGCGGGGGTACAAGTCCCAACATCTGAAGTGAGACCCCCTCCGGGCCTCGCTGTACATGTATATACTACATATTTCATTTGTTCATAAGGTTCATAAAAATATCTGGCCTCAAGCTCAATCACGCGACTGCTTGGATAGGCTGTTTTCCTAATTTAGGAAAGGTATAAAGCCCTTCGGTCAATTTCGGGCCCTCTCCCATCTGGCTTCCTCCCCTCGTGCGACGTCCAGGATTCAGGATTACAGTGATCGTGTCCCTCCTAGTCGTTGACCTAGTCGATACAGCATCTCTTTGACATGTCAGATCCGCATAACGAGTTCATGGCCTTATCCACCTGTGCTACCATCAAGGATCGTCTATGGGTCTCCCCTATCTCATCCACTAGGGACCACATCGACCCTCGAGCCCTGGATCTTCGCAAGCCCCTACAACGATTTATGAAATACTCCGCAGCAGGAACTCCTGTAGGAATAGACTGGTCCCTTCAGCCCTCGTTCTACAAGCTCGAAGTACACTGGTGCGGTGTCAGACTATGAAACTGTTCCATAGTCCGAACAAGGAAATTCACCCTCGTTAATGTATTGCCCTCTTTGATTACCGCCTAAGCCTCGCAACCTGCCACCCATTATGTAATGAATAAAGTAAAGCTGACCTGTCACAAGTTCCTGTCCATAGGATTGTGCCATTGAATGAAATCACCATAGGACAATCGAAGTTTGTCGCCTTCAGGACCTCTATACTTCATTAACACAATCCGGCACCAGAAACATGGGCTCTTCTACTTGTCTAAAGATTCTACACACACATCCCAACTCTCGTTCAGACGATCAAATGACTCTGACTGACCCGCCGACCACTGATTTCTGTCTAAGTCTCCCCACACCCATTGACGAGTATGATATGTACGAATCTCCACTTCGGGAAGCTCGAGATCCGCCAACAAAATGCAAGAGGACAAGTCGTCCTTCCGCCATGAACCAGGCCCTGGGTACCCGATCCGGTGAGGAATAATCAGGGTAATTGGTGGGGAAAACGGGTGACCATCGACAACGACTCGAGTGCGCGCTTGATAGTAGGAAAAATCCTCTTCATCGTGAAGGCGGTTTCCCCGAGTTACACACAACTTGAAGGCAGGAAGATATAGCCAGGGAGTGTCCAGGCGGCCTGCTGACCAAGCCACATAGAAGATAAACGGATGATGGGGTAAGAAGGCACCCCGTATGGTACAGACTTGATGGGGGAAAATGGGCGATGCAGCGGCAGCAAAATAACGAGAGCCATCCGGCATGTTGATCTTTGACGACTGCTTGAACAATAAATCCACCTCGGCTGACGAATCCAACATAGCTCGACTGTCATAGCCAGCCATCAGTGTCAACTTAACCGCACAGCAGATCAGGGACGCACCGATGTGAAGGAACCGCGCCAATCAACCCTTTTCCCCGGTAATCTCCTACCGCCCCAAGATAGCCATGTTTCCCCAAGGATAGCATTTTCTACCCCAAATGAGTCAGTACCATTGTTAATCGCCACTGTCAGTACAGCACTTACCACAGCACAACAACCTAGAACGACCAAGTGAAGGAGCGGGATGACAACGTGTCAGAAGCACAGGAACAATACGGAAGCAATCAGGGTTTAATCAGTACTCGGAAGTAATTTCCGCAAACACGCAATCAGCATGTGTCCTACATTGCTTCCGCATCAATAGTTTGACAGGATATTCGCACACTCACACATTTTCTCTAGCAGGACAGTCAGATAAATAAATAAACAATAAATTCACAACTCTCATGACTATCCCTGAAGTTCCCTTACCCTGGTAGGCTGTTTTGTCAGCCCATGACCTCATTTACGATAACAATAACTCCACAAACGCAGCCCCGATTTCACTTATGAATCCACATGACCGTTAATGACTCCCCGCATAGCCTCCATTCCACATATGAACATCAGTCAGCCTAACCGCATAGCCTCCAATCCACTTATGAACATCAGTCAGCCTAACCGCATAGCCTCCAATCCACTTATGAACAGCAGTCAGCCTAACCGCATAGCCTCCAATCCACATATGAACAGCAGTCAGCATAACCGCATAGCCTCCATGCCACATATGAACATCAGTCAGCATAACCGCATAGCCTCCAACCCACATATGAGCATCAGCAGGACATTTGTATTGACGAGAAGGTGAGCAGCCAATTAGAAGGTGGGAAGAAGTTACCTAAAATGGACTGTCCGATTAGTATATAAAGGACCAGGTTCTGCTAGATAATTTAGGTACCCCTCCCCCCCCCTTACTATAGCAGTCATTCTGCTGAAATCCAACCCCCTCAGACTCACACTATGACCTCCCAATAACACTTTGCATTTTAACCCAACGTCCTGTTGTGCCCGGTAAAAGTTGTGACACCTCATAAGATGAAAACTCACACTTTGCAGTCTTTGTAAGCCTAAGCTTGCTCTCTTAAGGTTTTGGTGGCCTAGTCCCAAAAGCTCTGTCTTGGTATAGTCTCATAAGCTCGATAGCTTGAGGTTTGGCAGTCTCATAAGCTCCGATAGCTTGAACGTCACAGGTTCTGGTGGCCTAGTCTCATAAGCTCCGATAGCTTGAACGTCACAGGTTCTGGTGGCCTAGTCTCATAAGCTCCGATAGCTTGAACGTCACAGGCTCTGGTGGCCTAGTCTCATAAACTCCGATAGTTTGCACGTCACAGGTTCTGGCAGCCTCCCTTCGTCTAAAGCACTGAACACTTCCCATTTAGCAACACCCTACCCATCTGAAATTAGCCCATCTGACCAATCGTCCCTGCTACACTACTTGCCTTCCAGAACAAACTAGGGACGCTCGTTGGTATTTGTCTGAACCAGCAACCTTAGGGTAAAGAACTCTTTACCGTCCCCACAGCGGATACCTCCCGAGGAACACACTAATCGAGCGTGAATGGGACACTGCAGACTACCATCTAGTACGTTCAGGACGCAGCGGCTATACAGTCGACAACAGAGTAGTTGAATGGAGAGAGGATCACACCAGTAATCTTCGGAAGGAAGTGGATGAGTTAGTGTTCTTGCTCGATTTCGGCAGCAACAACATCCCCTTTCCACGAGTCGTCGACACTCTACCACTGACTTACATACATCCCACCATCCCGGCAGCATTGAAATCCATGGCGGTCTCCAGGACGTACTACCTAGACTTGGCCGGCTTTTATTGCTGGGTCAGGAAGACGTTCAACGACGCCATTCAGAATCGCTCCTGGGACACCTTTTACAAATCAGAAGAGGAGTGGACTAGGTGGAGGGAGATGTAAGACCCCGTAGGGTATCTAGCCAACTTGAACATGCAATGGAAAGCCCATAACACACCTATGTGGGTCAAACACAGAGTGCCATTCCATTATGTGTGGACAGAGGAGCTATCCACCAACAACCGATTTCATAGATGGGATCCAGTAACCATCGGAGCCTTCAACAAGACAACTCACAAGTACGACGCGAGGACAATGTCTCAAATTGATCCTTTACATTCAGACTCAATCGATTACGACGAATGGCTACAACAATGATGGCCCATATCTGATAACAAGCCAGATCCCTCCTTTGAACGAGGAGTGGAATACTATTCGCCCCGGATTTGATTCTTCATAGAAGACTTTGAGGGATCATATAAGAGACCGTTGATGAACCTCACAATGAACGAGACCGCCCTCCTGTCAACCATATATTACTATGAAGATTTCCAAGGCGACGGGTCACCCTACCGTAAATTCTTTAGGTGGCAGCCTCGCGTCGACGATCCGTACACCACGATACAGCGAAGCATACTCAAACCTTTCTGATTCTCGACCTTTCCTATGCGAGAGACATATAAGTTCAGGTATTCAACTTACCAGGAAAACCCGGGAGCCAGCAGGTCACTGCTTTCACGCATAGACGACGGACCAGGGATGGAGAGCCCCAGCCCAGTGCGGGGCAGAATCCTACTGGACGAGAAGGACGAGAGGACCCTCGGCGAGCCTTCTGCTGAGGAACAACGTCTTTGTAGCAGGCAGAACCAACAGCGTTTGAGATCCGCCAGCTTCACCCTCTATAGCCTCGCATCGCCGGGAAAGGGAAAGGGAAAGGGACTTTGGATCTCCTTTCGGGGGCATCCGAGTTTCCTGGCCACCACGTTCCATTTGCTCCAGTACAAAGGAGCTGGACGCTACAGAAGATGGAGAGTGATCATTGGTGGAGGCGCTACTGCCAGGGGACGACGAAACATACCTGGCAGCGCAGACTCCTAAGCCGCGATGGAGTCGCCGATGGCTGAATAATGCCGACATTCACTTTGAGAACCCGCGAGCTGAATGGTGCATCTGCACCTGGCTAGTCAAGGATCCGCATATGGCTGTCACCATCCTACTCACTAAAGCTCTCACTTGTCATATTCCATTCTCCTTGGAGGTCCCAGCCGCAGTAATACCTACCTGGGCACATCCACCGCATACCTATTCTGACTGGGAAGTCGTGTCAGGGGAATACTACACCGGAGTCTCACAAGCACGTCCTATCACTTACAACGTAGTGGGCTCCGAATATGCACGTGAGTATAAGCTGAGCGTTATGGAGATTCTGAACAGACCTAATTCCACAGCATTCTTCTTCGAAGGAGGTCTTCTTGCTCGTTTAGCTCTACACTACGGGAACCCAGGCTTACTGAACCCTTACCCTGCATGGAGCTGGTCATGTTGACTTTTCGCATGGCACACGACGGGAGAGCGTCATGGACCCGGAAAAGAACGTACTTCTGGGACATTTGAGACTGGGGGGCTCGAAGACTGAAACACAATACATATGGCCACCTGTCGTCATCTTTCAGACCAAGTTTAAAACTTATGATAGCCGTTGGACGAAGGAGTGTGAGAGCTGGTTTCAGGAACGTGCAGAGCTCATCAAGGGCGGCTTTGTGGACGCAAAAACGGAAGGCGGCTGGATTCATAGCTTCCGACATGCTTGCCGGGCTAAACAAATCACAGAAGCGCAATGGAGTGCAATCGAAGCAGAAATCATAGTGAATCAGGGTGCCTCATGGGAAGGTGCTACTTTGGGCAGTCTCTTCAACTTGGACAACCCCGCAAACGACTGCTTGAATCCCTGAGGGAGTAGGCGTGTCCTGGACGTTCCACGTGCGCGATAGGGGGGCTATGTGATGGATGTGAAGGATACACGAGAGTCAGGATATATTGCACACGGAAACATTGCCACTTACATATTTGTATTTGTTTACACGAGCCGCACTCACTCTGCGCGCAGCATTGTCAATAAGAATCATCTACTACTATTACCTTAACTTGCGTGAACCTCAAGTCTGAGGTCCAGCGCATCAAGGGAAGTAGGATAGACCCACTCTGCTCGCACTCACACACACCCCGAACCACAGGAGGAGGTATCCTCACCTGTTACGGCCACTCCTCCTCTGGTATCCAGGGACTGCGCCCAGGGCTGTACAAACTCACACTACACTCTCGCTCTCTATCCTACGCCATATCTCAGACTCTTCGCCGACTCAACATCGACTACGCGACCCATCTAGCCTAACCATCACAAGAGATGTGCTTGCAGAATCACCAAAAAAGTGTATCAACATGGGGCTGCTAACATCCTCACAGTGTGGCTGTGCAATGCGATGTGACGGTTACTTTGGCAGTGAATACACAATTGAAGCTCGTTCAAGCCTGCTGAGCTACTTCAGAGTCATCCTTTTCATCTTATACATTATTTAAAGCCTAATCTACAGCTACAAAAGTGGATATAGGGCTTGCAGTAGTCACAACCGTGATGAAGGCTGGTGGTCAGCTGTTTTAGTGATTTAGAGAGCACCACAAGGCACATGATGCCTCATTTTCATAACTGGCCGCGCCCAGGGCCATACTGTTTGAACTGATCAGGTCTCTCCGCAGTAAAAATACATTTGTACAATAGCTCTAATTAAAAACAAATTCATCTAAGTTTGAACCATATAATTTCCTGGTAAATGAAGTATTAGCCCAAGACACATTCTCTTCTTGCAATATCTTCATTGATTCAGTTTCCTGTGGCTTAAGCCAACAGCTGAGTTTAAAACTTGAAAAGCTGAGTCAGTGCACGCACAGAGACACAGAGACACAAATACAAAATTCTCACGGGTAGCTCATTGGGCCTGGCACCCTCGAGCACAGCCATCTTGTTTTCACAAGCCCCACCAGGATACTGGGGGAAAGCAAGCTCTCCCATGAGATTCCCATGACTACAATGTTGGTTATTCCCGTACACCAAATGAGATTGAACCATGCAAGATTGTTTACAACCAACTAGCATGGTCCATTAATGTAGCTACTTCCAACTAATATGAATGAAAAGTAAATGAAGAGTATGTTCTGCAGTACAATCAGGAAGTCGGACCACCACCAAAATTGGCCATAATACAATATTTTTGCCGCCAGACCTTGGCCAACATACTATTCTCTGTTTCCCAAACCACATCCATCATGCCACCTGCCACCACCACCATCAGAGCAATTGCTTTCACTATCCAATCCAAACTCAACTCCTTGGTCAGTGATAAACTATTTGACGTAATCAGCACCAAGCGGACCACACCATGCAGACAATCTCAGCTGATTTTTCCAAGACAGAAATTCATTAAAGCAACATCTATTGCACCAAAACTACCATAAAAATCAATGACGCCCTTGCTGAATGTTCTGCACTTGAATCTTCCCTGACCCCTGTCTCCGATAAAATCCATCAAGTTGCTACAGTCCCAGCCCTGGTCCAGGAGGCCAGATCCTGCACCCAAATAGCAGCCACACCTCCAGCCCCATCCAGGTCTACCCCTCAATGCACTTTCAACCCCACCAAGCCACCCAAAATCACCAAACTCCACCAACAGCTACTTTTGAGAACACATATGGTCATGATAGAGCCTTCCAGCATCAACAACACTCCACCAGCAAAAATCCGCGACACAATCAATGAGTGGCTGAAAGCCATAGACAATTCCCAAGACGACTACAATAAATCAAAGACTGCAGTAAAGGCTACCATTCCTCAACCCTGAGGCAGTCTACTACTGGACAAATATGAATACAACTTTACAGGACTGTTCGCTAATTGCTACATCTGGGCTAATTTGTGCCAGGAGATCCTCGTCGCTGGTGAGGATGTAGCAGCAGAAGTGATCCACTGATTTGGCACTGTTGAATTCCCATGTGATGGGTCCTTTTGATCCCTCCGACCCTAGTTGCATCCGTTCAATAGAAGAAAGCACTGAATTCAACCCTTTCTCCATGGGCTCAATGACCTGGTGCCGGCCGGCCGAGAAGTGTGCCGCTAACCAATCCTTTGCCATAGCCACCATCAATGTAACCAATGCCAATGACAGGAATCACCTGCTCCAGGGGCAAGCATATATTCAAGACAAGCTAATAACCATCCAGAAGGACAAACACCAACCAACTCTCTGAAAGAAATGCCAACAGTATGGGCATATCCAACAAGACTGTACTGGCAACATTAAACATGTTAGTGTGCACGGGCCCACACAACATCAGAGTATGCAACACCTGCAACATCCCTTGCTGTGTTTCATGTGGTCCAAACTCACATCACTCCAATAACTCGCATCAATGCCCCATTTCCAACACAAATGGGAAGACCTGTGTAAACAATTCCCAGAAGACTCAACACCTTCTCCCCTGTCCACAATGATCCCACCACCTGGGTACACACACCTATCAGGCCGATTCCTGCAGCTCCCCCTCCTCAGCCACAATACAACCACCCACCAAGGCCGCCACCACTCCAGACAGCAGTGAAATAACAACACCCCTGCATTTGCTAACAATTTTTAGTACCAACAGCAATTATTACATGAGCTCAACAACCGTCCCCAACAGCGCCATGGCAGAGACTCATACCATCCCCCACAACATTGACCCACTAACCCTGCCCCTCTCACACCAGCTCCTCTAGCTGCAGCAGCATCTCTTCCATCACAGCTACATGAAGACAGCACTGATAGAGACATCATGGATAACAATATAGTTACCCATAACAGGGCGAGCACAACTCACAGCCTCAACTCACTCCCCCCCCCCTGCATCCCTTCTGCAAAGGCCACCTGCTATGTTCGAGGACTCCCTCCCCCTGAACCTGTCCTAATGAGTAGGAAACCATCTACAGCACCCAACCAACTCTGCATCTGGAAAAAAAAACACAAAAAACCCTTCACATTACTTAAAACCAAGCTGATCCCGAGAAATGGGATATAATTGCCATGCAGGAGCTGTACCTTGACAATATGAAGAATACACACACCAACACCTACTGGTACACCCATTACCCCATGAACCACTCCTTGAATGGGCAGCCACATAGCCACTCACTCCTCCTAATTAACACTAACATCTCAGCTGACCACTACACTTACCTCTGCATCTGTCACCACGACTTCACAGGCATATGCTTCACCGGCATATTCGGCAACCTCAGTATCATCAGCACATACATTGAAATTATCAACAACTCAAGCATCAACATCCTGTCCAGCTACATAGATACACAAGACCATAAGGCAAGGCCCAACGACGAAGACCACATGCTGTGGCTGGGTGATTTTAATCGCCACCATGAAAGCTGGGAACCACACACTAACACACACCTGTATTCCTCCCCAGATAGAATTGACCCTTTTCTAATGTCCTCTTTGAAAGCGGAATGATGATGGCTCTACCCCCTGAAGCACAGTGAGAAAAGTGTTGTGGCAGATCGAGTAAATACGAGCGACAGCGGGGTAATCATGTGCAATCCAATATCTCATGATGGGCTCAATTGTGTACGCAATAATTTGATGCATTTTGAACAGCTTTGTTGCCGCTAACGCAAAACATAGATTTAATGCAGAGACTTGGACTCTGCTTGGACTTTTCATTGACTAATAGCCTGTTTTCTTTCCCCCTCCCAAGTCCTTTTCCACCGGCCCTAAATGGTCTGCTGGTATCACCCACACACCACACACCTTTCTACCTTCTTTGTCACACCTTTCCTGTCACACTGCCTTGTATTGTTCTCTTGTCCTCCCCCTCCCCCGCCGTCAATGTCTCATAGCTTCAACTCACCTCTGTTCGCCTCCACCTAAACATATACAATCTCCATCACTATGTAGGAACAACACGCTAATTCTCTGCCAGCTAGGAAGTACCAGGTGCGTCCACACCCTTTCTCTCTCACCTGCCATCATTAATAACAATGCCTCATCCACAGGCAGTCCCTCCGGTGCTCTTCCCCATTCACCGGTCACTGCTCTGCCCTCCTCCTACATCCTTCCCCACATCCTCCCTCCCCATTCTCTTCCTATTGACCATATCCATACTTCTACTTAGTTCACCTGTCAGCTACATAGGGTCCTCTAGAATTTGCAGTACGACTTTCTCAGGTGTACCAGTAGTAATGTACAAGTCAGCACAACAATATGTAGCATGCAATGAAATTATTTTCAGCCAACCCAAAATGTGCAAATAATTTGAATAACCCGAAAAGCCAACCTGTTGCAGTAAATAATGCATTGTTCTGCGACTCCCGATTCCCAACACAATGTCCCTCTGTGTCACTTGATTGTGCACGATGGAAAATCATGTGAAATCTTGTGAAATCTTGTGGCCAGATACCCCATGATTACACTTGCCATCACTCGATAAAAAATTGAGGGCCATCAAGCTATGCTATCTTTTTGTGAGCAAAAACAGATGGTCCTTTTTCATCCGTTCACACTCGACCTGGCACATCGCTTTTCTCACTGGGCCTGAAGCCCTGACCCTACAGACATCATCAGGTAACTGGACAAGGCCGGACAACATTTGGCAAACATTGAACTTGAGCAACCTCATTACCTCATGCACAGGACTTCCAGAACTACAACCAGTGGGGGCCGACCACATGTCAATTCTCACGGTTCTCAATCTCTCTGTACCCAGATTGTTGGCTGAACCCACCTGCAACTTTGGTACAGCTGACTTTGACAAGTTCTGTGAGACACTGAAGGCCAATCTCGACCTCAACTGCAAAGCCCACCACATCATACCAGAGGACAACTTCATCAGAACTGTTGATCTATTTGTAATGTTGATCCAAGAGACCATTGAATTGGAGGTTCCCCTCACTAAACCCAGCCTGCACTCCAAATGTTGGTGGACAAATGTAAGCTTGATGCTTACAGCATAAGACAAACACGAGCACATTGTGGTGTCGGAAAAGTGTTGAGCACTAATCCCTAGAGTCGCTGGTCCAAACAAATATTGACAGGCTATCCCTAGTTTGAGTTCTTCCTGAAAAGTCGGGTAGTGAGTGACTTAGAAGTTGATTTCATAGGGGAAATGAAAAAAAAATGGAACTAGTAGCTGGTAGTAATGCCTACTGCTACTTTGAATGGATATAATCTGATGCTGACAGTAACTGTGATATTAATAAAGCCTAGCCTATCCGAGACTATGACTCTAATTACTGGAATCTTGAGGGGCTGGAAACTGAACTGGAAATATCTTGTTGCTGGGGGTCACTGAAAAACAAATCTTGAGGAGCACAACTGTGCTTCTGATGTATTTTGGGAAAAACTCTGTTGTCCTAACACAATCTGTTTGGGTACTTAACGCTCCTGCTCAGGCTTGATTTGACACACACTTAGTCTGTTTCTTAGAATCAAGCTGCTCAAGATGCTTTGCTGGCACGGATCCTAACATTCTCTGACTTGAAGGGTATCATTGATTAGTGACCTTGGTCAATCGTCAAAATACAACTGAAAGTCAATTGTAGTCTGGTCAATGGTCTTCTTACTGGGCACACAGGAACAAGGATTCAAAATAAATGACTCTTTGTGTAGTAGTTACAAGGTGAAGTGTATACAGAGGGGAGATTTCTAGGAAGACATGGAAGGACTCCCTGTGGTGAGTTCTAAGGAGGGGGGGAACTTAGAGGTGAGCTAAAAACTATAAAACAAAAAATAAGCTAGTCCTTATATACTAATCTCGACTTCCGTTTTTGGACCACTTTCCAGGGTCTCTGATTGGCCGTTGGGCCCAATCCCCAGTTTTCTGCATCTCAAGCACTACATTCCCCATAACCCCACATTTCTCGCTGGCTGTACAGATGTTTTTCCCCAAACATTGTGCTAACTGATCCCGTGTTTCCCCAAATTGTACCTGCTGACTGATCACGTGCTCTCAGATTGTACCTGCTGACCGATCACGTGCCCTTCAATTGTACCTCCTGACCGATCCAAATTTCACATTCATGAGGCTATCTGACTTCAACACACCCCAACTTCCTGGATTTTCTGATACAGAACTCCCTATGTGATGCTTACTGTCACGAGTTGCCCCTATCTACCTGTCATATGGCCAACACGCTCCATCCGATTCCATATCGTTCCACATCCTTCCACATCATTCCATCGCATTCTATTCTATCACGGACTTACTTCACCCACGACACGTGCCGACGTTACTCCGCATTCATCAGCACAACCTTCACGCGTCGCATGTCTATCCACGCGTCGTCCACTATCAACGGATCTTTACATACGCATCTATGACTCCCCGG
>KV417578.1:5456-80051 GCA_001630335.1 Athelia psychrophila
CGGCCAATGCGGCCACGGTCACTGCTACGGAATAGCCGCTTCCGTGCTGCTTCTGTATTCCTTTATATCGATGTAACATATTATATATCACTGCCAATCCAGACACGTGTGGCCCTTTTTCTCCTACCCCTGTCCGCCTGTGCGCGGTTGCTTGAGCTATCACAATGAGAATGGTGGTCACTGGTCATCGCCTGGCTAAATGGAAAAATTGCGCGAATGCTGTCAGAATGGTGGTCGCTAGTCGTGAACTGACTCACTGACCTTCGCTGACAATTTCCATACCTGAATGCCAGTGGTCGCTGAAATTGCGCGAATGCTGTCAGAATGGTGGTCGCTAGTCGTGAACTGACTCACTGACCTTCGCTGACAATTTCCATACCTGAATGCCAGTGGTCGCTGAAATTGTGCGAATGCTATCAGAATGATGGTCGCTGGTCGTGAACTGACTCACTGGCCTTCGCTGACAATTTCCATCCCTGAATGCCGGTGGTCGCTGAAATTGCGCGAATGCTGTCAGAATGGTGGTCGCTAGTCTTGAACTGACTCACTGACCTTCGCTGACAATTTCCATACCTGAATGCCAGTGGTCGCTGAAATTGTGCGAATGCTGTCAGAATGGTGGTCGCTGGTCATGAACTGACCCATTGTCATTGTTTGACAATTTCAATACCTAAATGCCAGTAGTCGCTAAATTTGCGCGAATGCTATCAGAATGTCAGTAAATGATATTATTTGACAACCGGCTGCCGACATGCCAGAGGCTGCTAGAAATGCCCAACAGCGTCAGAATGACAGCTTATGATAATCATTGATATTGGGCATATCGTACAGCCACTGATTGCCTGCCTTGCCAAGCACGAATGGGATTGTAAAACTCGGTGGCGTTGTTGATCGCTGGCATCAAAGCCACTGTGGCAGTTGATGGCCATTCACTGGCATTCTGGTATATCTTGCTGAACTTCAGCAACGCTACCGATCTTTATATGGCTGGTGCGAACGTCTGGACATGTGATATATAAAGGTAGCGATAGATGAGCATTATAATTATTGATAAATGTATCTCACATCGCCCACAATTTCGTGATGACGCCTTGCACTCTTGACTACAGCTGCAATCTGATAGTCATATCCGCCCATGGTTTAGCGCTATGTATTCCACAACCAACTCGGATATGAGTCTACCATCGCTCTCACATCTCGCACAGTTTCAACGTGCATGCAGACCGCCCATAGTCTCTCCTAGACATACTACAACTGACTCGTACCTCGTCTGTAGACCGCCCAGCGCTACACTGCCAGCAGTTGCTTTTGAGCGCTGACTCGGGGCAGCAACTTGCAAGTTGCGCCGACATTTGCTGACAAACCTCAAATTTATCCTTGCTGCTGCTGGCCAGCCATGCGATCGCCATTGTGCCGTCGGACTCGAGAGTGACTTTCATATTACAAATCGACGTACATTCGAGATGCCTGATGATGCATCGATGAGCGATCTATAGCGCGGCGAGCTCCTTGTCCTCGATGCCTGTACATGTCAGCGCACACTCGATCTTCCTGGCTATCTTGCCGATCCCAGACGGTGTCCCCTTGAGAATCAGGTCGCCTTCCCGCGCACACGGCACAGTGCTAGTCGCTGCTCTTGGAAGGACGGGTCTTATGGTATCATATACCATACGTCAGTCTTGTCCTTCACCACTTCGGTGAAGGGCGCCGTGCGCACTTTCTGACTGATATATGACGACATGCATTGAATGACGCTGTAATTGGAAGCATCGACTGTAAACCATAAGTCACCAATTAAAGAAGACGCGTACGCGTTGGCGAGATTTGGCCGTGTTTGGCTCAAAACGTGACTTGACCGACCAATAAGGCTCAAGCATCGTCAGTGTCACCGAGGCATCGTCCACAGTCGTTCTACGCCGTTCCTGTTCTCCTAGCCGACTTGAACGTGCTTCAATATTCAGCCCGCCCTCGCACCCATCGCTGCACTCACGCTGCTTCCCTCGTAAGCGCTCGAAATGTTCGTTCGATGCCAGGAGCTGCGGCATGCAAATAATCCTGGTGCGTGCCATCCTGGCGCATCGACTTCGTGCCGTCTGAATCCAATCACACCAGCCTGGTCCTCCTCCATATAAACCCACCAAACAACCACTGAGCGCGTCATATCCGCGCGACCGCCACAACACAATTGGAGAACCTGCAGATCCGACGCTACGGTAGCGAATGCACAGTAAACTCACGCCTGGGGCCTTTACCCACCGCTGTCTCACACATATCGTGGGCGACCGGCCAAGTACAAGGGCGTATGGCGCAAAATTTCACGTACATCCGCCCCACCGCTTCCTTCGATCCCCACCAGCGCATTCCTCTCGGGGTAATAGCGAACAGACTATCTAGACACGCCCCGGCACAGGGCAGCTCTTGCGAGGACCCTACGCGCACGCATCCAGGCCCTCGACCCAGCCTCAGCCTTCTCCAACCGCCGCATCGCAGCGCATCCTTCGTCGGTTGCACAGTCACGGGCCGCAGACGCTGACCGTGCCGAACTCTGGCATCGCGATGGGGGTGGGCGGGTACGCGATTGAGTTCAGGATGCACCAGCAGGAGCAGATGGTGCTGCTCATCGCGGCGTGGGACAGGGGGCAGAAGTGGCAGTGCGAGGAGTGCTGTTCGAGCCTGGGCGCGAGGCTCCCCCATCCTCTCAACTCACCGGCGCTTCACCCCAGCCATGCGTCTCACCAGTCAACCGCGTTACTCGTCTCATCACCCAGCAGCGGGGGCCCATTATCACGCAAATGCCATAGGTCGACCGATCGATCCCTTATCCTTGGAGCATTCTAGCGACATGCACGCGGCGGTGCCCGAGCATGTAAAGGGTGTCCTCTCGATGGGAGCTCCTCCTGGCGCAGGCCTCACCGAGTGTCTTCAAAACAGTCCCGCTTCCAATGGCTTCGCACGCGAAATAGCTCATGGCGGGCAGCGTCTCTAAGCTGATTGGCTACATCTTAGCGGACTACAACCCAAGCATTGACGAGGACAACGAAAGCTGGACTGCAAGCACAACCGCCATAAGCGAGGACTTCCCGAACGCGCAGTCTTCCGCATCTCTGCGGCACAGGCAATATCCATCGTAATCGAACCAACCGGGAAGGACAAAGCGAGCTATGTCTGGCCGTATCTCTTCCATACGTTGCGGAATCGGCATGTTCACACGCAACAACATACACCGGCGAATACGGATGATGGTCGCAATGAGTTAGAGAGTAAGCTTGGAAGGAAATGTGGACATGGTCACTCTCCGGAACGTTCTCAAGCTTGTGCGCGATCGCCTGGAGACGTTCCAGCAGCAGCTTCGCCACTGCAGATCAACGGTAACTACTCATCTTTCGGGGACGACACCAGCGTGCTGATTTATTAGTACGCATCCAGGAAGGGGCAATAGCGACAACAGTCGGATCCGTCAAGCCTCTCACATTTGAACGATACCGCGTCTGTGAATCATGTGCAGAAATGCTGCATTGCTCAAACATGGCCACTATGAATCGCGGCGTCGAGTTCGAAAACATATATGGCGCAGACGGCAGATTGCAGGGCGGGCTTCCAGGTCTTGAGCAGCTGGCAAAGGTCATCGCTATTGCATCAGGCGAAGACCAGAACAGGGATGAAATGGATGAAGATAACGACGTGATTGCACCGGCAATCGAACTACCGGTCTCCAACGCATCGCGCAATTCACCTCCATTGATATCTCCGGATGAAGATACGAGCTCGGATGACGATGCGATGGAAGAGATCGCGATGTACGATGAACCCGCACCTTCCTCAAATCCCACATCTTCTCCATTCGCAACCTCCAGCCCTTGGCTCAAGGCAGCAACCAGTCACCACCGAGTTCGGATTCCGACGCAGAAGTTTCTCGCCGACTGCCCACATGGCTAGCATTAGTACGGCTGAATCCTACCACTTATTCAGCTGCGGCATATTGGGCGGACCTTGAACGCATTCTCAAGGCGCATTCGCAAGGCTTGCAAGTTCAAGATCCGTCCTCGGGAGAAAGGCGAAGAACGCAGATCGGCCCAACTGCTGTCCCGCGCAGCATCTTGTCTTTGGCGCATTGAAGGCAGAGGTGCTTCATTGCTGGAGGTACGTCGTTGTATATTGATACTGTTGCGTACTCTGATGACATGTTACACCAGGGTGACATTCGGCGTCTCAGACTTAGATCAGCGCTTCAAAGAGCACCCAGCTCACTTTGAAGACCTGTTGGGTGACGCTCGTGCTCTCTGCCAACTTCACACCTCGGGGAGCTTAATCGGGAACGCGATGCTCCACAATCCTTTGTGTCCCGCCCAATTTCCCGGCGGCAAGAATTGGACATAAACGACTCGTGCGCCAGGCCCAGACGACGAGGATGAGGTACCTTCGAGGGTGATCAAGTACTCGCAAATATCTGTCTTTGCATGCGAGACGTCATGCTGCATTACGACTTTCAATGCGCAAATCTGATGGAGGTATCGGACGTGCGATGAACATCATGGCGGTGAGCCATTCATTGATTTAATCTATGTTCTGAGCACTCACGCTGAGCTTTGTTAGGGGTTAAGGACGCCATGAAATTAGCAGTTCGACTGGCCGGGACAGGCGGTGTGTACCAGCGCACTCTCAAGAAGGCGACAATGAATCGGCTTGCGGCCAACATGGATGAACAGCAGCTTCATCGCTACCGGGAAGGCCGCAAGTAAGGCTATGTACATAAGACGATCTCGAAGCGTGATTTACAATGCTAATGTTGGGCCCAACGATTGGAGTTTTTGCGGCCAGGATGTTGAGAGATTAGGCCGCGACCCACGGGGAGGATGAGGACAAGGATGATCAATGGCACGGGAGACACGGGGGGTGAGGCTCCCTTGCCAAATATACTGGTAAACGGCGTTCTCATTTCGGGGGGTAAATTGGATATGTCAGAATTAGAGGGAGACGACATTCGTAAGATGGAGGATTTAATGGGAAGTGGGCTATTTGGATTAGGAGGTAACCAAGAGGGCGTCGAAGATGAATAGTAGCGTTATGTATGTTCGGAATAATGACAATATATAAAAGCTATGAAGCGTTTAAAGCGTTTAATGACTCGATATAAGGGAAAGTATTACTGATCGTTCTCTGCCGGTATTCGCAGCCTGGTGGGGAGCCTTTCGAGGTTCTGCTGGCTTCTGTGAGTTGACCACCGCTCTCTTGTTTAAGTTCGAAGAAGTGTCATGGGTATTGGCATCTGGCACCGAGTCAGCGTCAGCAAGAAGTTGGAGTACACGCGATCCTGATGGTACAGGGGGCAGAGGCTATGCTTTTGCGGGGTGGCTCCTGCATCTATCGTCTCGAGCGCGGCATTTCTCTTTCAAGTGGCCCCCCTCTGGTGCCGCGCATTGCTCGGAATTGGTCTCCAGTTGGCGATCTTTGAGCAGTTCGCGCAGATCCTTTCGGAGCACATCAACCACGACATAAGATGTCCCATATTGGTCCCAGTAACGCCCTCCTTGAGCTTGAACGCGTTCAGCTGGAATGTCTTTTCTGATCAACAGATGAAAGTATGTGTGATACATTTGATCTCCATCTCCGGAAAGCATTTTGAGAATTAAGGGTCAGGCGTCCGCGTGGCGTGGCTGGGCCCGTGGGATGCGAAGTGCAGCTCTAGCCCAACCAATCTGCTTCAGATCACGCTGGAAATGTCGAAGATATCGTTTCGTAGTATCTAGGGGTGTTTCCGCGGGCCCACTGGATGGCGTAGATGGCAGTGGCCGTGGCTCGGGACTGGGACTAAGGACACAGGAGCTACATCGACCGCAACCTTGATCTTGATCAGGATTGTTGTAGATGATGCTAAATTACCGTTGGAAGCGGACTCAAACTCGGTTTCCTGGTTTGACAAATGCATCTGCCCTCGAGTTCTGCGTGGACTTGGATCTTGGATCTTGATTTGACGACGGCACAGGATGTCCAGGGATCCACATCCATTGCATCATCGTGGTCAGGTAACTGTCCCTCGTCCACATCCGTCGCGGTATCCAGCTCGGTGCTCTTGTGGTATGCGGGTGCTGCAAGAATCCGTACATCCGGTGGCTCGAATTTCACGTATTCCAATACCGTGTCTCTTGTTGACGGCTTAGCATGGACCATTGCTCGGCCATGCGGCATCGCAGGGCCTCGAGCTGGGCGCCCAGCCCGTTGGACGCACAGGGCTGCCCTTGACGGTTCGGGGGAAATTGTGGCATCCTCAATGTCGGAAACATCAATGCCTACTCCGAGATGGGACCAAGTCATGGAATGGCTGTCTGGCAATCGGCCCTGGCTTGATGGGAGCTGCAAGGCCTTCGCATTTGCAGGGGGGGGAGATAATCACAGGTAGGGTGTGATTCATGGTCTCATTTCGATTGACAAAACAAAAAGTAGCCGTTTTGACAAGGTTGGATGCTCTACCGAGGTGAGGGAACCATCCAGTCAGGATCACGAAAGGCATGCCCGGTGCTGGTGAATTGAATGATGCGGAAGATGAAGCCGACGTTGTGCCGCTTGTAGTCGACGTTGTGCCGCTTGTAGTCGACGTTGTGCCGCTTGTAGTCGCGCTTGCCAAAATGATATGCACCCTGGCGGAAAACCATCTGGCGAAGGACCTCCTTCGTCTGGAGCCTGGGTTCGATGGTCGCCGAGAGTCCGAGAAAGACAATGTGGTGCGGGGAATGCGCTCTTGTTGACCAAATATCTCCGTAGGGCACGCGACAGCCAACAACCCAGTCGTAGGTGAAATGTGCCTCGTCAACGCTGAGCACGCCCCGCCATTCTCGAAACTTTTGGCTGCTTGATCATGTGCTTGACCTGGTCCGACTGGAGTTTCTGGGATGCCAGTGTGATGTCTTGATAATGTTCGGCCCGGAGATCGCGCCCCGACCTTGTCGCCTCGGACAGTGCATGACCTGACCATTGACCGCGACGGCAATGAGCCCTTTGATCGAAGATTAGACGGCTGAGGTTTGTTAGATGAAAGATTACAGTCAGCGCACCAGGTCACTTGGTCATCCCCTTTCGAATTCTGACCAGGGCCGGAAATAGAATGAGCGCTGATTTCCCGTCTCCCGTTTAGATGATGCAGAGGACATCCGTGCGTTCGAAGATGCAGACTGAGTCATAGGGTTGAAATGGTCGGAGTTCGTAGCAACGGCCTGCACGATTCGATGGAGGCCTTGGGGTGACGTCCGACCAGCCGAGGGCAGGCGCGAATGACGGAGAGCCTGAGTAAGCTAGCCAAGCAGGCGAGGGGTAATATTAATGATGGCGCCCTTCACGGTGTACAGCCGTGAACTCCAGCGCGGCGAGTGAGGTACTTAGTCCGCCAAACATGTTGCTCCCAGTGGACATCCAGTCCATCAGCAGATATTCTTCGACGACCATGGCGGGTGGGTTTTAAAGACGGGCTGGGAGGGGCAGTTGGGGGAGAAATCGTCAGAATCATATAGAGGACGCTCTGGTAGCTCCTCTAATGCTACAGAGTGGTAGGGGTCGTAAGATGGGTGATGAAGGTATTCACGCAGGACACCGGATCTGTTGGTCCTGGTCCGGATGGTGTTGCTGATATGCAGGATGACGCGCCCTAACAGGCTCAGGCCAAGGCTTACATAGCAAATAGCACTGATTAGCAGGACGCCAATAGCATGCATCGTGGACTCACCTCTGGAAGATCGACTTGAAGCATGTAGCACTGCAGTCTTGCGCTTGTGCTCCTGCGCTATCAGGACTCGGTCACCTGGTCTTGACGCTGCTGGTATGGTCTATAGTAACATAGAGGATGCTCGATGGCGGGGCTCCTGCACTTGTCCCCTTTCATGTGCTCTCGACTGAGTGTAAGAGCGAAGAAGTGACCGAAGCGAGTAACGGATCAGGCCCGGGCCCAGAGCCCGATTGCGTCATCTGCTGTGGCCTCTCTCTTCAAAAGTCTTATTTACACACACCATTATATAGTTTCTTAATTATAATTAGTGAAGAGAGTATTAGCCCGGCATTGTCTTCTCGAGCTGCTGCAGCAACTTCATCGATTCAGTGTAGCCTAAGCAAACGGCTGCATAATCCCCGCGCGCGCACGAAGTTCTCACGGGAGCACATTGGACCCGAAGTCGCGGTTTGGCACAGCCATCTTGTTTTCGCGAAAGCAACTTGAAGCTCCCACAATAACTGGACACAATGGCCGACTCAGGGGCTACAGCCGTGAACTACAGCGCGACGAGTGAGATAGTCAGCTCAACATTCCGTATTCAGCATCTGTGCCTACGGTTATAGCTAGCGGCCCGGGGCCCATTCGATCAGGACAAGTGTCAAGGACCCCTGTAATTTTAAAGCAGGACAACAAACATGAGGCCTGCACAAGGCCTGCATTCCTTCTTTCCATCGATACGCATTGAACTCTTGACGTGGACTCGGCGTGAACATCGATCATATATAGCTGATTCGACACGTCCTCTTGCTCAATGGCACCCAGTGACGAACCCGTCAAGGGCAATATTACCGGTAAGCCTCAGAAAGCAATCATTGTACGGACGAAATGAGTCTGACGATCGAGCAGATTTCAAGTGTAGCAAGTCCTCGGGGGACAACTTCCCCAAGAAATCGTTCTATATCAAGATCACGGTTGAGCAGAAAACCGAGAAAACATCGCGGGTCAAGGGAGGGGCATCCGTGCTTTCATGGGGCGATAATTACATTTTGTAAGAAGCATCCTTGTCTCTGCCATGACCACCAAATACTAACGCAAGACTCGCAGCGGGGACAGCGGCCTCACCGGCTCCTCCAAGATACGCATTGAACTGTTTCAGCGTCGCTACTTCCGTAAGAACAAACGAATCGGTGGGTTTGAGGATACCATTGAATCATTGCTCAAGGATGGGCCTTCAGGTGAGATTTCAATTGACCCGCTGCTGTTGATTCGCTATTGACGGTTGGCCAATTCAATAGAGGTTTCTCGCGAGTTGCGGAAAGCTGATTCTAACGTGCCATCCCCTGCCAATATCACGTTCTCAATCGCTCCCCTACCAAGCGACGCAAACATCATCGACCTTCGCACCGATGAGGTGGTTCTACAAGCCAACACAGGCGTGAGTGAGATGCAGGACACACCGCCGGTTTTAGAGGAGATTGAGGTGCTGGTTGGCATGGGTGTTAAAGCTGTAGAGACCGCGAGGTCTTTTGGCGATGTCTGCGGCCCGCTCATCAACACTCTCACGATTTTTATAGACATCACCGAAAAACTAGGCGAGGTGGGGCCTTCGGTTTCTAACTTGAAATTAATGTCGCTAAAGTTGTTAAATAACAAGGTTCATCCGTATGCGAAGACCGCGTGTACGATACTATCAGTAATTCCGAAGGTATGCCATTGTTCATCGCTGAAAACAAATGTGCTCATATAGCTTCAATAGATCATCATCGCGCAAAAAGAACGCGACGACGCTGTTTATCGTTTGATGGATACCATCAACGATGTCCACCTGTTTATCAAAAATGCCAAACCTCTTGAATCAATGGAGTCGCACAGAAAAGTGTTCGTAGCGTTGGGCTCCTTGACAGTGGAATGCGCATATCTCATCCGAGATTACAGCATGGTCAAGAACTTCTGTACGTGCTCACCTTTACCCCCCGATACCTTATATTAACGCTATCATTTAGGGGAGAGAATCGCGAACCTTGCCTGGTCCGGCGTGGAGGCGAAGATCAAAGATTACGAAGACAAGTTCAAAGCCCTGCAGGCGGAATTCCAAAGAAGCGCAGTAGTAAACATCGACATCACGACCATGCGTTGCTTGCAAGAGGTCGAGAACATCAGCGAGAAAATCAAGAGCATCGGTGAGTACATCATTCATCGTCCCAGTCAAAATGAGGACTGAGCTCCCTTCAGATACGAGCCTCATCTTCAACGACTTGCCTTATGCCGATGGCGGCGCATTTGACCCAGACAAGAGCTGCATACGAGGCACTCGCGAAGCGGCTCTAGATGAGATCCACGAGTGGATCAACAAGGAAGATGGCGATGATACTCCTCGGATCAAGGTCCTCATGGGGGATGCAGGTGTCGGCAAATCTGCCATTGCCAACACAATTGCTGAGCACTACGAAGCAGAGAAACACCTAGGGTCCTTCGTTTCCTTCAACCGTGCCGACCAGGCAAGGCGCAATCCAGGGAATCTATTGAGCACCGTCGCTCGAGACATTGCCGACCTCGATCCAAATTGGAAGTCAGCGCTGTATGATGGGGTGAAGAATAACCACTCCCTACGCAAGACTACTTCGCCGAGCCTTCAGATGAAAAGCTTCGTGCTCGAGCCCGCCAAAGCGCTTGCCATTGTCGGCCCAATAGTGATCGTCATCGACGCACTGGACGAGAGCGGAGATGCGTCAACGCGCAAATCTCTACTTAAAGCGTTGGCCGAGAATGCTTCAAAGCTCCCCAGAAATTTCCGGATCCTCGTCACAGCTCGCCCAGAGGACGACATCCGAAGGCTCTCAGAAAAACTGCCCAATATTCAACAGCAGACCATCAAAACTACAGACGAGGCCATGGACGCCGACATTACTACATACGTAACGAAAGAACTTCTCGATTATAAGGAGGACCTACAGGGAAACCTGAGATGCGCTAACGGCGAAGGGATCAAGATGCTTGTCAAAGGATCGGGGCACCTGTTCGAGTGGGCGGCAACGGCATGCCGAGTCATTCAGAAACAGAGAAAGGGTTTTTCTTCAGCTGGACTCCTGCTCGAAATAGTCGATAACGGCGGCGGCCTCGACGAACTCTACGCAAGCATTCTGAGCCAGACGTTCGATCCCGAAGCCATGCCTCGTTTCAGGCGTGTTTTGGGCGGTATCCTAGCCGTGAAGGAGCCCTTGCCCATGGCGTCTCACTCAGCTATCCAGAAGTCTGAGGGTGAAGAGGACATCGTCTCGCTGATAGTCGGGCCCCTCGGCTCACTTCTGCACGGCGTCGACCCGAACGAAAGTCCTCAAGTTTCGATTCGCGCCCGCCATACATCGTTCTTTGATTTTCTCACAGATAAGAAACGCAGCGGGGAATTTTTTTCCCTCACAGATAAGAAACGCAGCTGGGACTTTTTCGTGGATGCTACAAAGCAGGATCAAAACCTCGTTCTGGGATGTCTTCGCGTCATGAAAGAGAAAGAGAAAGAGAAAGAGAAAGAAAAAGAGAAACTTCGGTTCAACATATGTGGTTTAGAGACGTCTCATCTCCGCAATGCCGACGTCCCTGACCTGCCAACTCTCGTACAAACACACATTACGCCTCACCTCCTGTATGCTTGCCGATTCTTCGGTGTACATCTACAAACCACCCCATATGAAAAACAAGTCGGCAGCGAACTCAAATATTTCCTACACGAACACCTCCTCTACTGGCTGGAAGTACTTAGCTTGACAAAACTTGTCAATACGGCGTCAAGATCTTTAAGCTCAATTATCAAATGGAGTCAGGTTCGTGATTGTCATAATGATACTGGAATCGTCTAATCCTAGCACCTGCAGAGCCACAACACCGATCTCGCCGCTTTTGCCAAAGATGCGAAAATGTTTGTCAATGTGTTTGCACCGGCCATTTCCCAGAGCGCACCTCACATCTACCTATCGGCCCTGCCATTTGCACCAACACAGTCGCTTGTTTATCAGGAATATCTGCCCAAATATACATCCACAATTCACTTGAAATCGGGAAGTGTGGAAAGGTGGCCTGCGGTGCTCAAGATACTTGAAGGGCACGAGAGTAAAGTCAAAGCCTTTGCGTATTCGCCAGACGGGACACACATCGCCTCAGGCTCTGTCGATAAGACAATTCGGATCTGGGATGCAGAGACAGGGGAGGCGGTGGGAGAGCCACTCAGAGGCCATTCTGAAGCCATCTTGGCCATTACATATGCCAGATGGCAGACACATCGTCTCGGGCTCTTACGATAAGACAATTCGGATCTGGGATGCAGAGACAGGGGAATCAGTGGGAAAGCCACTCATAGGCCATACCGAGGGCATTTGGGCCATTGCACACTCGCCAGATGGGGCACACATTGTCTCGGGCTCTGAAGATAACACAATTCGGCGCTGGGATACAGTGACAGGGAAGACGGTGGGGGAGCCACTCAGCAGCCACAACGGAATCATATATGCTGTTGCATACTCGCTGCCAGATGGGAGGCACATTGTCTCAGGCTCCGGTGATAACACCCTTCGGATCTGGGCTGCAGAGACAGGGGAGGTGGTGGGAGAGCGACTCAGAGGCCATACCGACGCGATCATGTGTGTTGTGTATTCACCAGATAGCAAGCACATCATCTCGGGCTCTAAGGATGGCACGATTCGGATCTGGAATGCAAAAACAGGGGAGGCAGTTGGGAAGCCAATTTATCGTTCCGCCAGCGAGAACACCCACTGTATCTGGTCGGTTGCCTGCTCGCCAGATGGGAAGCATATTGTCTCTGGGTGGGCTGATGGGATGATTTGTGTTTGGGACGCAGTGACCGGTGAAGCAATTGGAGAGCCATTTGAAGGGCATGCCTTTCAGGTCAACTGTGTTGCATACTCACCAGATGGGACGGGTATCGTCTCGTGCTCTGATGACGGGACGGTTCGGATATGGAATGCGGAGAAAAGCGAGGCAGCGGTAGCGCAAGTTGCTGAAAACACCAGTGAATGGGATCTCGTCACATACTCCCCTGAC
Source organism: Athelia psychrophila (assembly GCA_001630335.1). Lineage (NCBI taxonomy): Eukaryota > Fungi > Basidiomycota > Agaricomycetes > Atheliales > Atheliaceae > Athelia > Athelia psychrophila. Next base: position 18,205 of record KV417578.1, read on the forward strand.
GGAACGCGTATTGTATCGATGTCTAAGGGCGGGATGATTTGCGTTTGGGATGCAGAAACAGGAAGCGTGGTCGCGGACTCACTGGAACGGAACATGGAATATGAGCACCGCACCATGGCCACCACATTCTCGTCAGATGGGATGCGCGTTGTCTCGTGTGATCGTGACGGGGGCATTCAGACCTGGGATTTAGAGCTAGGGCAGCCAGTCAGAGACGCAATCAAACTGGAACCCAGTAGTGACTGCTCCTATGCCGCATACTCTTCCGATGGGACACGCCTCTTAGTGCGGGATTTCAACAACGTGAACCGAGTGTTTGATGCAAAAACGGGCAAGGCTATGGGAATGCCGTTCAGAATGCATGCATTCGAAGTCAGCTGCATTGCATATTCACCAGAGAGGACACACATTGCCTTCGGCTTTCTGGGTGGGACAATTTGTATGTGGGACCCAGAGACGGGCAAAAGGGTAGAATGGCCATCCGACGAATGGATAACAGTCAACTCCCTCGCATACTCGCCGGATGGGAGGTGTCTCGTCTCAGGCTACAATGACTGCCAGGTTCGCATATGGGACATAGAGACACACACTGCGGTGGGAGGGCCGTTGAAGGGACATACCGGCCCGGTCATGACCGTCGCATGGTCGCCAGACGGAAAGTATATCATATCGGGTTCCATGGACCAGACCATTCGCATCTGGAACGCAGAGACAGGCGAGGCTGTTGGGGGGCCATTAAGAGGACATAGTGATTCAGTGAGGTCCATCGCATACTCTCCAGACGGAACGCGGTTTGCCTCGGCCTCAACCGATAAAACGATCCGATTTTGGGATGCACAACGAGTGACAGCCGTATCTGAGAGGTGTGTCTCACATCCTGTATCAGTCTTTCTCTAATCAGCCTTTCTCAAAGAAACAATACCGCTCCTGTGGTGACAGACAGCTCATCATTTGACAGCGGTTGGATATTGACGTCTTCCTCTGACCTGTGGTATTGGGTTCCTCCATACTATCGCCTGGGTTTCGTCAGGCCCAGCAACACGGCTGTCATCGCTGCTGGCGGGCCGGTGGAGCCGGACGTGACTGCCTTCGTCCATGGGTCAAATTGGCAGCAATGCAGGGCACTTTAGGCAGGATAAGTAAATGCTGCATTAGTGAGAGAGAGAAGCAGCCGTTCCAAAACATTTCGTCGCAGGTTCAAGCAAGGTTCGAGTTCAGCTCGCGTGTGTGGCTCTGTTCCTTTGTCGTCTACTAGTCTACATTGCCGCTTTACCTATTCAGACGCTCAAATGCGAGTATGTGAGGCTCGTGTTAAGTATATCACGGCCAATCCCCAGCGGTTGATTATCCATTGATCTGTAGAAGCAGAGCAACTGTTGCAAGTTAACATGGCTATGAACGTGAATCAAGCAAAGCCGCTGTCTATGAGCCATCAACAGTTGCAATCTGACACTCATGTCTGCGCATGGTTTACTACTATGTATCGGATATGAGTCTACCATGCGTGCTCACAACTCGCACAGTTTCAACGTGGATGCAGACCGCTTAGTGCTACACTGCCAGCAAGGTTGCTTTTGAGCGCTGAGCAGCAACTTGCGAGTTGCACTGGCATCTGCTGTCGAAACTCAGATGTCTCCTTGCTGCTGCTGGCCATCCGTGCGATCGCGATCGTGCCGTCGGACTGAGGACAGTGATTTTCATATTACAAATCGACGCACATTCGAGATGACTGATGATGCATCGATAGCCCCTGCGCGATCTGCAGCCGTGAACTCCGGCGCACACTCGATCTTGGCCTCGCTGACTATTCTGCCGATCCCAGACGGTGTCCCGGTGAGAATGACGTCCCCTTCCTGTAAAGCAGCGGCTGTTCACATACACAGCAGTGCCAGTAGCTGTTCTTGGAAGGACGCGTCTTATGTTATCGTATACGTCGCGGCGAAGGATGTCGTGCGCACCTTCTGACTGATATACGACGCTGCAATTGGAGGCATCGACTGTAAACCACAAGTCAATTAAGAAGACGCGTTGGTGAAGTTTGGTCGTGCTTGGCTCAAAACGTGACTTGACTCCACCATGGTCGACGATGTTGCTGGCCTCGCGTGCGTTCAACGCGCATCGATCAACCCTTTAACCCTCCTGCCCACCCATTGCTGCACTCACGCTGCCTCCCCCTAAGCGCTTGAAATGTTAGTTCGATGCCTGCAGCCTGCCAAAAATCCAGGTATGTCCGATTCTGGCGCGAAAGTCACTTTGTCCTGTCTGAGCATAATCCAACTCCACCAGCCTGGTCCTCCTTCATACAAACGCACTAAAGCCGCGAGCGTGTCATCTCAGGATACAGCAGCGGGAGAAGGAGAAGGTCGCGCGGTCCATGGCGGCGCGGGACAGGAAGCAGAAGCGGCAGGGCGAACTCACCGGCGCTTCACCTCAGGCATGCGTCTCACCTGTCTTACCACTGTCCACCGCATCACACGGCTCATCACCCAGCAGTGGGAGAGAGCGGGAGCTCATTCTCACGCAAGACCTCATAGGCCGACTGATCGATCGCTTGTCCTCGGAGCATTCTAGCAACATGCATGCGGCGGTGCCCGAGCTTGTAAACGGTGTCATCTCCAAGGGAGCTCTTTCTCCCGGCGCAGGTTTGATCGAAGCTACAAAACGGTCCCGCTTCCACTCGCTGCGCACGAAATAGCCCATCGCAATGGTGCCTCCAAGCTCGTCGGTTACGTCCTGGCGGACTACAACCCCAGTCCTGGCGAGGAAAACGAAAGCTTGACCACACCACTAGCACAACCACCACAGGCGAGCAGCTCCCCAACGTGCAGCCTTCCGCATCATCTGTGGCACAGGCGGTATCCACCCTAATCGAGTTAATCAGGACGAACAATGCGGACTATCTCGAACCATATATCTTCCACACGCTCCGGAATCGGCTTATTCAAGCGCAACAAAATACACAGGCGAACACGGACGACGGCCGCGATGAGTTGGAATAAGCTTTGAAAGAAATGGTTGACCGTACGGGTACGGTCACTCTCGAGAATGCCCTCGAGCTTGTGCGATCGACGTTCCGGTAGTATCTTCGTCACCCCAGATCAATGGTAACTATTCATCGTTCGGGGACGACATAAGCATGCTGATTTATTGGTGCGCGTCTAGGAAGGGGCAATTGCGACCGTAGTCGGACCCGTCAAGCCTCCCACATTCGAACGATATCGCTTCTGTGAATCATACACAGGAATGCTCAAACATGCCCATCATGAATCGCAGCGCCGAGTTTGGCAACCTATACGATACGGACCGCCGATTACAGGGCGGGCTTCAAGGTCTCGAGGAGCTGGGAAAGGTCATCGCCATTGCGCATGGGGCCCCGATCTAGGCCAGAAAGACAAGATGTACAGCGGCACAACGGCAACCTTTGTCGGGCTCGAGGATTGTAGCGTAAAAGTGGCCCTCGATCCTGAACCACTGCGAAAGGCTCGCGAAGAGGAGGGGAAGCAGTCCAACATCGGTGTGTTGTACAAGCGCATCCGCTGGGACGAACTAGAATCGGTTATGGCCCTCCGTTCCCTCTGCTTCCTCGTCCAAGAGGTGCCGAGTCTCGCTGAGCACGGATATGATATGTTTGCGCTTCAAGACCACGATGGCTATGCACCACATGCGAAGGGCAAGCAAGACGAAGCTTCACCCTCTCGCCACGTCCAATCTCAATGAGGGAAACGCGGGGCAAAATATGAATATCCTTGATGATGTTTTCATTTCTCAGCTCGGCCGCCCACCTGAAGAGGTCGAAAAACTGTTCGTCATAGTGGGCCCAGTCTGCAGTCGAGAAGCTCCGCATCCTCACGAACTTTCTCCGGACGCCGACTGCCCACACGGCCATCATCGGTACGGCTGGGCCCTTCCGCTTATTCAGCTATGACATATGGGGTGGGCGGACCTTGGGCGCATTCTGGAGACATGTTGGCGAGGCTCGCAAGCTCATGCTCCGTCTGGATTCTGTGCCATGAATGTTCTCCTTGGGAGAAAGGTAAAGCACTCAGATCGGCCCAACTACTATCCCGCGAAGCATATTGTCTTTGGCACATTGAAGGCAGAGGCAATTGATTACTAGAGGTACGTCGTTGTATCTTAATACTATTACATACTATAATAACATGTTACGCCAGGGCGAAATTCGGTGTCTCAGACTTGGATCAGCACTTCAAAGAACGTTGGGTGACGCTCGTGCTCAGCCAACTTTACATGTCAGAAAGCTCGGCCGAGAACGCGCTGGTCCCAATCCCTTGTGTCCTGCCTAATTTGCTGGCGGCAAGAAGTGGGCAGAAACGGCTCATCTGTTAGACTCAGATAACGAGGATAAAGTACCTTTGATGGCGATCAATTACGCCAACCCTCCCTTCGCATGCTCGACAACATGCCCGATTACGATTTTCAGTGCACAATGTCTGATTGAGATATCGGACGTGCGGCGAACGCCATAACGGTGAGCCATTCACTCGATTTAATCTCTGCTCTAAGCACTCACAGTGTTCAATCAGGTTCAGACATTTACATCCACAAGCTCCGGCAAGGGGAAATGCTCGAATGAGCTTCTCGAGCTCGCATGCAGCTTTTTGAGTATGAATACTCGCCTGCGTTACAGGAGTTCATCAAGAACTACTGGCTCCGAAATTTGAGTGTCATTGAAGGGCGTTGGTTCGGCATGGACCTTCTTCAAGAGATGGCTTAACGTCCAGATTCCGACTTTGGGGACTCCTTTTTAAGGACATCATTGCTGTTAACATTCGAGCTTTCCTAGGAGCTATGGACGCCATGAAACCAGCAGTTCGACTGGCCGAGACAAGCGGCGCACACCATCGCACTTTTAAGGAGGCGGCGATGAACCGGCCAACATGGATGAACATCGGCTCCATCGCTACCGGGAAGGCCGCACATGGGGCTATGCATAAGACGATCTCGAGGCGGGGTTTACAATGATAACGTTGGGCCCGAAGATTGTAGATTTTATTGCCAGGACATTGGGAGATTCGGTCGCAATCCACGGGGAGGGCGAGGACGAGGATGGGTCGGGATACATAGGAGATGAGGCTCCCTTGCCAAATATGCTTGTAAACGGTGCCCTCATTTCAAGGGATGAATTGGTTATGTTGACATTCATCGTGAGAGTATTTAATGGGCAGTGGATTATTTGGGCCAAGAGGTAATCAAGGGCGGCGAAGATGTAAGTGATGAATAGTAGTAAGAGTATCATGTACATATGCTTAGAATGACCACAATATAGAGAAATTATAAGATCGAAGTGTTAAGAGGAGATAACGAAAGATATTACTGGTCAGTTCTTCGCGCTCTGGTATTAGAAACGGGCCTACTGTTCTCTTTGGCAGTGATTGGAGCCTGGCGGGGAGTCTTTCGAGGTACTGCTGTCTTCTGCTAGTTTGATGCTGCTCTCTTGCCCAAGATCGAGGAATCGTCACGAGCAGGTATCAGCTGCTGGCGCCGAGTTGGCGTCAGCGAGAAGTTGAAGTACGCGCGATCCAGATGGTAGGGGGGGCGCAGGACGTGCATCGCCTCGAGGACCTTGGCAGTCAATCTTGCAGGTATGATCAACGTGAGACAGGAGGCACTGCGTGATGCATCACCTGAACACGTTGTCTCGAGCGATTCCCCACAAATTCCCGGCAGATTATCGTCTCTAACTCATCTCTCGCATGGTTGGTAGTCGAGCAGCTCTTGAAGACCTTGTTTAGTCGCTCAAACAGGAAGGCCCAGAAGCAGTAAACGGGCCCGTAATAAAGTATCTGTTCAAAAGTATGAGCGACCCAGAACAGCGTATTTGATCCTGCATTTCGGGAAAGGATGATACTTGTCCCTGTGATCCGCAAAGCCCCAAGACCTTGCACATTCTAGGTGATCAAAACAAACTGCTACGAAAATGAGACGGACACGTCTCCCTGTGCGGCTGATATGAGTGCATGTTTAGTGTCCGTTTTGAAGGTGGTCCGGCAAAGATTTGAAAATCTGGACTTCGCACTCGGAGCACCTCAGGTCTGCGTCGGAACCAGGTGGATACATTCTCGGCGGATTTGGCACGTCGGAAGTACGCGATACTCGTCTGTAAGGCCAAGCTTCTTTAAAGTGGTGCTGAGCGTCAAAGGGACGGCTGTATGTCGCGTGAGGGAGACCATGACAACAAACACAACGTAGGACGCGAAGCCTAAGATTACATGCGACATGCGGCAGATCTAGATGGTATTGAATGTGCAGCCATGTCGTCATGACTCATGAACAGAACGATCTGCCAGAACCAGTGAGAGGTCGCGTCGCTCAATATCTGTGACGGCGGAAAGGGTGCTGGGTCGACAGGATATTCATATATTAAGGGTGGTGGTATGTGCTCGTCTATTTGATCTGCAGGTATATATATGAGATCTTTGGCTTGTACGAGAGCTAGATGGGAACGTACCCACCATTCTCTGCATATCTGTTTCAGCAAATAGGAGCTGCATCTTCGTAACGCGGGATGTCAGTCAATTGTGCGCAATAAGGCAGAAAGGAGATACTTACATGCATAAAGGAGCCTATATACTAGGGAGGGGTAGAGTACCAATACGGGCCACTTCCTGCGAGTAATGAAGGGGCCGAGAGGCATGAGTTGGGCTGCACGGAGTGCTGACGACTGTAATTGGGCTTGCACTGCGCTGCGGGAAATGCTGCGTCGGTTCTACGTCCATCCAAGGTGGTATGGCATCAGCGAGCATCTACATCCATGGTCTTGGCGGTGACTCTGTATCTGCGGCGATCGCTGGCTAAATGGATTGGTGGCAAGGCGGCAAGGCTGCAGAACGACTCGTCAGCTTTTCAGTCCCCTCGAGAGCAATCCGATGCACATGCCTGGTCCAAAGTGCACTAGATACCCGTGCACATCCCTGTTTGACCGCCCCAAGGACCAGCGACGGGACACCATGTATGGGCATGACGTGCTTGCTGCGAGGGTGTATCCGCGTATGCCGTTGTTGATATCAAATGTCCGCACGTGAGGGGGGCAGAAGGCGTGATGTGAAGTCTTGTTGCCAGATAGATATCGATGACGAGTCCTGTAATGAAAGCAAGCTTAGGTGAGCCAGAAGTACCCGGTTACTTGCGTAGAGAATACAATGAGCACGGGACCGAGGAATCGCAGTAACAAGACAAGTGGCAATATGTACCAAACCCTCCGAAAAGGGTTCACAGGGGTTCACATCGTGTCCTATACTTAGGTTGCCTATAGCTGGGACATGCTACGCACTGGCTATTGCACATCAGATTAGACCTGTGATCAACACGTTCGCTGCTCACCCAAATCATCGGATTAGCGCAGCGCCCAACTTATAGCTACGTCCAGACTCCAGACAACATACACGCAGCCTGCACAGGGCTTGCATAACTTCTTTCCATCGATACGTCTTGCATGCTTGACTTAGACCCGTCGTGAACATCCTTTGCTGATTCGACCCGTCGTCTTGCTCAATGACACCCAGTGGCGAACCCGTGAAGGTCAAGATTACCGGTAAGCCTCAGAACTTGATCGTGGTACAGCTGAAACGAGTCTTACAATCGAGCAGACTTCAAGTGTAGCAAGACTCAGGAGATCAAATTCCCCAAGAAATCGTTCTATATCAAGATCACGATCGAGAAGGAAACAAAGGGCTTCAAAACATCGCGCGTCAAGGGAGGGGAATCCGTGCTTTCATGGACCGATAATTACATCTTGTAAGAAGCATCCTTGCCTCTGCCACGACCACCAAATATTAACGCAAGACTGGCAGCGGGGACAGCGGCATCACCGGCTCCTCCATAATATGCGTTGAAATGTTTCAGTGTCACCGCATCCGCGAGGACGAAAGAATTGGCGAGTTTAAGGGTACCATTGAGTCATTGTTGGGAGAAGGGTCTTCAGGTGAGTTTTCAATTCATCCGCTATCATTCATTCGGTATTGACTGTTGACCAATTCCAAAGAGGTTTCTCGCGAGCTGCGGAAAGTTGGCTCTAACATGCCATCGTCTGTCAACGTCACGTTCTCAATCTCGAACCTGTCCAAAGACGCAGACGTCAATCGCTTTCGCGCCGAAGAGGCACTTCCACAAGCCCACACAGGCCTGAGTGAGATGAAGGGCGCACCATCGGCTGTAGAGAAGACCCAGGCGCTGGCTGACAAGGCTGGTCAAGCCTCAGATACCGCGGGGTCTGTCGGCGGCGCCTGCAGCTCGCTCATCAAGACCCTTACAGTATTTACGGAGATCACTGATAAACTAGCTGAGGTGCGGCCCTCGTTTTCTGACTTGAAAATTCTCGCCACTAAAATTCGGCAATAACAAGGTTCACCCGTATGCTAAGGCGGTGTGTAGCATACTATCAGTGGTTCCAAAGGTCTGTCATCTTCATCGCTGGAAAAAGATATACTCACGCAGCCTCGATAGGTCCTAATTGCCCAAAGCAAACTCGACGATGCCGTTTGCGATTTGATGGAGATAATCGACGACGTGCACATATTTGTACAGAAGGCCGAAGCCTTGCCACGCAACGAACTCATCGCGGACTTGAGGATCATGACAGTGGAATGCGCCTATCTCATTCGGGATTACGCCGAGACGAAGAGTTTCTGTAAGTGGCCCAACATCAACTACTGGTTCTGTTATTGATGCCATTGCTCAGCGAAGCGGACGTTGGAACATGTCTTGTCCAGCCTGGAATCAAAAATCCTCGGTTACAAAACCGAGTTTACAAAGCTGCGAGAACAATTTATAGGGCATGTATCTCTAGACACCGGCACCAGGTTGATTCGCTGTGAGAGCTTACTCGACGACATGCGTAAGTAAAACGTACATCTTCGCGACTGAAGAGAAAACTGACTGGATCATAGATACGTGCTCCGTCATCGACAAGCTGTCTTACGCTCCCAGCGCCACCAGCAAGGACAAGAGCTGCATTCCAGGCACTCGTGAAGCTGCTCTGGACGAGATCCACCAGTGGATCAATAAACCAGATGGCGATGATACCCCCCGGCTCTTAGTCCTAACCGGGGTCGCAGGGGTCGGGAAATCCGCAATCGCTAACAGCATCGCCCTGCATTACGATGGGCTCAAACGCCTCGGATCGTTCGTTGCATTTACCCGGGCCGACCAGGAGAAGCGCCATCCTGGGAATCTCTTGAGCACCGTCTCTCGAGACATTGCCGAACTCGACCCGTCGTGGAGGAAGGCGCTCTACAAGGCAGTGAAGGAGAAACGCAACCAATGCCTTGATTCCTCGCCGATCAGTCAAATGGAACATTTGATACTTGGGCCGGCGGAGGCGCTTACTTTTTCTGGTCCGATTGTGATCGTCATTGATGCACTAGACGAGAGCGGAGATGCTTCACAGCGCAGATCTCTGCTTAGAGCGTTGGCCGAAAACGCTTCAAAGCTGCCCAGCAATTTCCGGTTCCTGATCACAGCTCGCCCGGAAAGCGATATCCAAAAGCTCTCGGAAAAACCGCCCAATATCCAACAGAAGACCATAGCAACTACAGACAAGGCCACAGACGCCGACATTACCAAGTACATAACGAAAGCACTTGTCGAGTTCACCGGGGATCTAGAGCAACACCCGAAATGCTCTAACGGCGAAGGGGTCAAGATGCTCGTCCGTGGATCTGGGCACTTGTTTGAGTGGGCGGCGACGGCGTGCCGAGTCATTCAGAATGAGAGTGATGCTTTTTCTGCGCCTGAACTCCTGCTTGGCATGGTCGCTGTAGGCAGCGACCTCGACGCACTCTACGCAAAGATTTTGCGCGAGACGTACAATGAAAAAGCCATGCCTCGTTTCAGGCAGGTCTTGGGCGGTATCTTAGCCGCGAAGGAGCCCTTGCCCATGGCATCTCACTCAGCTCTCCTGCAGCCTGAGGGCGAAAAGGATGATATCGTCTCGAGGATAGTCGGGTCCCTCGGGTCACTGTTGCATGGCGTCGGCCAGAACGAAGGTCCTCAAGTTCAGATCCGTGCCCGTCATACATCGTTCTTTGATTTTCTCCAAGATGCGGAACGCAGCAAGCAATTCTTCGTGGATACTACAACACAAGATCAAAACCTCGTTCTGGGATGTCTTGGTGTCATGAAAGAACTTCGATTCAACATATGCGGTTTAGAGACGTCTCATCTCCGCAATGCCAACATTCCTGATCTACCAACTCGTGTTCAAACACACATTACACCCCACCTCCTTTACGCCTGCCGATTCATTGGTGTTCATCTGCAGACTACCTCGTATGAAAAGCAGGTCGGCAGAGAACTCAAAGATTTCCTGCAGGAACACTTCCTCTACTGGCTGGAAATCCTGAGCTTGACCAAAATTGTCAATACGGCGTCAAGATCTTTAAGCTCAATTCTCAAATGGAGTCAGGTTCGTGACCATCATGATGATACTGGAATCGTCTAATCCCCACTACCTGCAGAGTCACAACCTCGATCTCGCCGCTTTTGCCAAAGATGCGAAAATGTTCGTGAATGTGTTTGCACCGGCCATTTCCCAGAGCGCACCTCACATCTACCTATCGGCTCTGCCGTTTGCTCCAACACTGTCGCTTGTTTCTCGGCAATATTTGCCCAGATATCCATCCACAATTCACTTGAAATCAGGAAGTGTACAAAGGTGGCCTTCGGCGCTCAAGACACTTGAAGGGCACAAGGACTGGGTCAGAGCCGTCGCGTATTCGCCAGACGGGGCGCACATTGTGTCAGGCTCTGACGATAATACAATACGCATCTGGGATGCGGAGACAGGGGAGGCGGTGGGAGAGCCACTCAGAGGCCATTCCGCCACCATCATGGCCATTGTGTACTCGCCAGATGGCAGACACATCGTCTCGGGCTCTAAAGATAAGACAATTCGGATCTGGGATGCAGAGACAGGGGAGGCGGTGGGAGAGCCACTCATAGGCCATACCGAACCCATTTGGGCCATTGCATACTTGCCAGATGGGGCGCACATCATCTCGGGCTCTGACGATAACACAATTCGGCGCTGGGATGCAGTGACAGGGAAGGCGGTGGGGGAGCCACTCAGTGGCCACACTGAAACCATATATGCTGTTGCATACTCGCTGCCGGATGGGAGGCACATTGTCTCAGGCTCCGGTGATAACACCCTTCGGATCTGGGCTGCAGAGACAGGGGAGGCGGTGGGAGAGCCACTCAGAGGCCATACCGACGACATCAATTGTGTTGCGTATTCGCCAGATAGCAAGCACATCATCTCGGGCTCTGACGATGGCACAATTCGGATCTGGGATGCAAAAACAGGGGAGGCAGTTGGGAAGCCAATTCATCGGGCCGCCGGCGAGAACACCCACGGTGTCTGGTCGGTTGCATGCTCACCAGATGGGAAGCATATTGTCTCTGGGTGGCAAGATGGGACGATTTGTGTTTGGGACGCAGAGACAGGCGAGGCAATTGGAGAGCCATTTGAAGGGCATACCTCTGACGTCCACTGTGTCGCATACTCGCCAGATGGGACGGGTATTGTCTCGTGCTCTGGTGACGGGACGGTTCGGGTATGGAATGCGGAGAAAAGCGAGGCGGCGGGAGCACAATTCACTGAAAACACCAGTGAATGGAATTTCATCACATACTCGCCTGGCGGAACACGTATCATATCGACGTCTGAGGATGGGATGATTTGCGTTTGGGATGCAGAAACAGGAAGCGTGGTCGCAGATTCACTGAAACGGAACGTGGAAGATGAGTACCCCACCATGGCCACCACATTCTCGTCGGATGGGATGCACGTTGTCTCGTGTGATCGTGGCGGGGGCATTCAGACCTGGAATTCAGAGACAGGACAGTCAGCCGGAGGCACCATCAAACTGGGACTCAGCAGCGGCTGCTACTACGCCGCATTCTCTTCCGATGGGACACACCTTGCAATACAGAATTCCAACAAGGTAGTCCAAGTGTTTGACGCAGAGACAGGCATTGCTACGGGAAGGCCATCCAAGGAGTACGCCTGGTTAGTCGGGTGCATTGTATATTCACCAGAAGGGACACACATTGCATTGGGCTTTGTGGACGGGACAATTTGTGTTTGGGACCCAGAGGCGGGCAAAGAGGTAGAATGGGTATCTAAAAAGTGGAACACAATCAACTCCATCGCATACTCGCCGGATGGGAAGCGCCTCGTCTCAGGCTCCGATGACGGCGAGCTTCGCATGTGGAACACAGAGACACATACTGCGGTGGGAGGGCCGTTGAAGGGACATACCGGCCCTGTCATGACCGTCGTATGGTCGCCAGACGGAAAGTACATCATATCGGGTTCTGAGGACCAGACGATTCGCGTCTGGAACGCGGAGACAGGCGAGGTGGTTGGGGGGCCATTGAGAGGACACAGCGGTGCGGTGATATCTATCACATACTCCCCAGACGGCACGCGGTTTGCCTCGGCCTCAACCGATAAAACGGTCCGATTTTGGGATGCACAACGAGTGACAGCCGTATTTGAGAGGTGTGTCTACAGTCTCACATGAATCCTATATCGGTCTTTCTCTAATCAGCCCAACAAGTGTCAGCAACGAACCCGCTCCTGTGTTTTCCGACCGCTCGGCACTCGAAAACGGCTGGGTATCAACATCTTCTTCTGAACTGTTGTTTTGGGTTCCTCCATACTATCGCCCGGGCCTCGTTGGGCCCATCAACACGGCTGTCATCGCTGCTGGCGGGCCGGTGGAGCTGGACTTGACCACTGACTTCGTCTATGGGTCAAATTGGCAGCGATGCAGGGCATTTTAGACAGAATTTGAAGTAATTGCTGCATTAGTTGGAGAGAAGCAGTGTCAAAACATTCCATCGCAGGGTCCAGCAAGGTTCGAGTTCGGCTCGTGTGTGTAGCTTTGTTCCTTTGTCGTCTACTATAGTCATCAATAAGTTGCTTTACCTATTCAGACACTCAAATGCGAGTATGTGAGGCTCGAGTTACGTATATCACGGCCAGTCCACAGCGATTGGTTGTCCATCGACCTACAAAAGCAAGGCAACGGCACTGTTGCAAGTTAACATGGCTACGAACGCGAATCAAGCAAAGCCGCTGTGACTGTGCAGCAACTGCAATCTGATAGTCATATCTGCCCATGGTTTACTACTATATATTCCACAACAACTCGGATCTGAGTCTACCATGCGCGCCCACATCCCGCACAGCTTCAACGGTGATGCAGACCGCTCAGCGCTACACCGCCAGCAGGGTCGCTTTTGAGCGCTGAGCAACTTGCAAGTTGCACCGGCATCCGCTGACAACACTCAGATTTCTCCTTGCTGCTGCTGGCCAGCCGTGCGATCGCCATCGTGTCGTCGGACTCAGGACAGTGATCTCCATATTCCAAATCGACGCACATTCGAGATGACTGATGATGCATCGATAGCCCCTGCGCGATCTGCAGCCGTGAACTCCAGCACACACTCGATCTGTCCCCGCTGACTATCCTGCCGATCCTAAACGGCGTCCCCGTGAGAATGACGTCGCCTTCCTGTAAAGCAGTGGCTGTTCACATACACAGCACAGTGCCAGTCGCCGTTCTTGAAAGGACACGTCTTGAATCATCGTATACGTCACGACCGAGGTCGTGCGCACCTTCTGACTGATATACGACATCGAATGACGCTGCAATTGGATGCATCGACTGTAAACCACAAGTCAATTAAGAGGACGCGTTGGTGAAGTTTGGCCGTGCTTGGCTCAAAACGTGACTTGACTCACCCTTCCATGGTCGACGATGTTGCTAGCCTCGCGTGCGTTCTCCGGACAACCTCCCAACACGGATCGATAAACCCTTTAACCCTCTTGCTCACCCATCGCTGCACGCATGCTGCCTCCCAAGCGCTTGAAATATCAGTTCGACGCCAGCTGCATGCCAAAAATCTCTTCGCCCGGTCTGAACATAACCCGACCCCACCAGCCTGGCCCTCCTTCATACAACCGCACCAAAGCCATCGCCGAGCGTGCCATGTACGCGCGACCGTCACAACACAATTGGAGAGCCCGCAGAGCCGACGCTACGGTGGCGAATGCGCAGACTGGAATCACGCCTGCGATCAATGCCCCCCACAACTCGTCGGCGCCCGGCTGAGAACAAAGGCCCATCCGTTCGGAGCAAAAACGAACCGGGCTGGCCATCCCTTCCGGAGCGCACACGACCAGACCCGCGCCGGCACAGGGCAGCGCGCCAACGGGTCCCGGTATTCAGCTCAGCTTCCACCACCTCTAGCCGCCGCGTCGCGGCAGTCCTTCGTCGACGCAAAGTCACGGGCGGCAGGTGCCGACCGTGCTGAAGCCTGGCATCGCGATGGAGGTGGGCGCGTAGGCGATGGAGCTCAGGATCCAGCAGCGGGAGAAGGAGAAGGCCGCACTGTCCATGGCGACGCGGGACAGGGAGCAGAAGCGGCAGCGCGAACTCACCGGTGCTTCACCCCAGCCATGCGTCTCACTTGTCTTACCACTGTCCACCGCATCACACGGCTCATCACCCAGTAGCTGGAGCTCATTTTCATGCAAGACCTCATAAACCGGCTGATCGATCCCCTGTCCTCGGAGCATTCTAGCAACATGCACGCGGCGGTGCCCGAGCTTGTAAACGGTGTCATCTCGATGGGAGCTCCTTCTCCTGATGCAGGTTTGATCAAAGCTACAAAACGGTCCCGCTTCCACTCGCTGCGCACGAAATTGCCCATCACGACGGTGCCTCCAAGCTCGTCGGTTACGTCCTGGCGGACTACAACCCAAGTCCTGGCGAGGAAAACGAAAGCTTGACCACGTCACTAGCACAACCACCATAGACGAGCAGCTCCCCAACGCGCAGTCCTCCGGATCATCTGTGGCACAGGCGGTATCCACCCTAATCGAGTTAATCAGGACGAACAACGCGGACTATCTCGAACCATATATCTTCCACACGCTCCGGAATCGGCTTATTCAAGCGCAACAACGTACACAGGCGAACACAGACGACGGCCGCGATGAGTTGGAGCAAGCTTTGAAGGAAATGGTTGACCGTACGGGGATGGTTACTCTCGAGAATGTTCTTGAGCTTGTATGCGACGACGTTCCAACCGTATCTTCGTCACCCCAGATCAATGGTAACTATTCACCTTTCCGGGACGACCTAAAGCATGCTGATTTGTTGGTGATCATCTAACAGCTGGATCCGTCAAGTCTCTCACATTCGGACGATATCGCATCTGTGAATTCTATGCAGGAATGTTTAAACATAGCCATCAATCGCAGCGCCGAGTTTGGCAACCTATACGATACGAACGGCCGATTACAGGGCGGGCTTCAAGGTCCCGAAGAGCTGGGCAAGGTCATCGCCATTGCACATGGGGCCCCGATCTAGGCCAGAAAGACAAGATGTATAACGGCACAGCGGCAACCTTTGTAGAGCTTGAAGATTGTAGCGTAAAAGTGGCCCTCGACCCCGAACCACTGCGAAAGACTCGCAAAGAGGAGAGGAAGCAGTTCAACGTCGGTGTTTTGTATAAGCGCGTCCGCTGAGGCAAATCGGAATCGGTTATTGCCCTCCGTTCCCTCTGCTTCCTCATCCAAGAGGTGCCGAGTCTCGCTGAGCACGGATATGATATGTTTGCGCTCCAAGACCACGATGGCTATGCACCGCATGCGAAGGGCACGCAAGACGAAGCTTCGCCCTCTCGCCACGTCCAACCTCGATGAGGGAAACGCGGGGCAAAATATGAATATCCTTTCTGATCTTCTCGTCTCTCAGCTCGGCCGCCCGCCTGATGAGGTCGAAAAACTGTTTGTCATCGTGGGCCCAGTCTGCAGTCGGGAAGCTCCGCATCCTCACAAACTTTCTCCGGACGCCAATTGCCCACATGGCTATCGTCGGTACGGCTGGGTCCTTCCGCATATTCAGCTGTGGCATATGGGGTGGGCGGACCTTGGGCGTATTCCGGAGACGCACTGGGGAGGCTCGCAAGCTCAAAATCTGCCTGGATTCTGCGCCATGAACATTCTCATCGGGACAAAGACGAAGAACTCAGATCGGCCCAACTACTACCTCGCGCAACACATTGTCTTTGGCACATTGAAGGCAGAGGCAATTGATTGCTGGAGGTACGGCATTGTATCTTAATACTATTACATACTCTAAAAACATGTTACACCAGGTGAAATTTGGCGTCTCAGACTTGGATCAGCACTTCAAAGATCATCCACCTAACTATGAAAACTTGTTGGGTGACCCTCATGCTCTCTGCCACCTTCATACTCGATTACGAGTTTCAGCGCGCAATGCCTGATAGAGATATTGGACGTGTGGTGAACGCCATGTCGGTGAGCCATTCACTTGATTTAATCTCTGCTCTGAGCACTCACGGTGTTCAATCAGGTTTGGACATTTAACACTCACAGGCTTCTGCAAGAGCAAGTACTCAAATGAGCTTCTCGGGCTCGCATGCAGTCCTGTGTGAATCCTCGCCTGCATTATAGGAACTAACCAAGAACAATTGGCTCTGAAATTTGAGTGTCGTCGAAGGGTGTTGGTTCGGCATGGACCGTCTGCAAGAGAAGAATATCAAGCAGCTCAAGAAGACGGCTCATTGTCGAGATTCCGACTTTGGTGTTCCCTTCTTAAGGATATCCTTGCTGTTAACACTCGAGCCTTGTTAAGGGTTAAGGACGCCATGAAATCAGCAGTTCGACTGGCCGAGACAGGCGACGCACACCATCACATTCTTAGGGAGGCGACAATTGGATATGTTAGAGTTGCAGGGAGGCGGCATTCGTCGTCGTGAGATGGAGGATTTAATGGGCAGTGGGTTATTTGGGTCAAGAGGTAATCAAGAGGGCGGCGAAGATATAAGTAATGAATAGTAGTAGTAGTAGTAGTAGTAGTAGTAGTAGTAGTAGTATCATGTACATATGCTTAGAATGACGGCAATATGGAGAAATTATAAGATCGAAAGTGTTTGGGAGATAATGAAACATAACTGGTCAGTTATTCGCGCTCTGGTATTAGAAACGGGCTGGTTCGTTGTACTGTTCTCTTTCGCAGTGATTGGAGCCTGGCGGGGAGCATTTCGAGGTACTGTTGTCGTCTGCTAGTTTGATGCTGCTCTTTTGCCCAAGATCGAGGAATCACCACGAGCGGGTATCAGCCGCTGGCGCAGAGTTGGCGTCAGCGAGAAGTTGAAGTACGCGCGATCCAGATGGTACGGGGGGCGCAGGACGTGCATCGCATTGAGCACCTTGGCGGTCAATCTTGCATGTATGATCAACGTGAGACGGGAGACACTGTGTGATGCCTCTCCTGAACACATTGTCCCGAGCGGTTCCTCGCGAATTCCCGGCAGAATATCGTCGCTAACTCGTCTCCCGTGTGGTTGGTAGTCGAGCAGCTCTTGAGGACCTTGTCTAGTCGCTCAAATAGGGAGGCCCAGAAGCTGTAAACGGGCCCATAATCAAGTATCTGTTCAAAAATATGAGCGGCCTAGAATACCAGCGTGTGTGATCTTGCATTTCGGGAAAGGATGATGCTTGTGCCTGTGGTCTGCAAAGCCCGAGATCTTGCACATTGCTGGGTGATCAACACAAAGTGCTACGAAAATGAGACGAACACGCCTCCCTGCGCGGCTGATATGAGTGCATGTTTAGTGTAAATATAATGGCGTGCTGACCTTGTGGGTATCTGGGTGTCCTGGCGACTATCCTATGATCGTACAGCATGATAAGGTCATCGATATGCTAGTCATGAAGTTTTCCACCCCCCCATCGAGGTTCGCACTTTTGGCCTAGGTGATATGCCATACGCCAGGACGGTGGTCGTTATATATCTGCAACTATTCCGTGAGAGATATGCCGATGTACATAGCGAAAGGCTGACTCACCGAAAATAATTTGGCAAGTTTGCAACCGAGTTTGAAAGCACGCCAGCGGTATGAGAGCCAGAATGATGACTGCGCTCAAACGAGAATCTGCATGCACGTAAACAAATGCGCGGTTCGATAAGTTGGGATACACGGCGCACCCATCAAAATTCATCGCGAAGGCGATGCGAAGCATCAGGGTCTGGCATGTTGCCGAAAAACAGCCATCCATCGCGACCCTTTGCGCTGTTCCATACACGACCACCTTGCATGCAGTTTATCTTTCCTTCTCCGGGTTGTCGCGTCTGCCATGCATCAAGCCCAGCCTCGATATCAGGCTGGTCGAGGAATCCGGCAAACTATTCAGAGATGGGCTTTGAGGGTGACGAGTTGGGGTTTAGCGCTCTTCTGTGAGTCCTTGCGATTAGGAATTTGGCTGTTTTGCAGGTGATCCGCCGTCGATTTGAAAATCGGGATATCGCACTCGGAGCACCGCAGGTCTTGGTCGGAACCAGGTGGATACATCCACCGGCAGATTTGGCACGTCGAGAGTATGCGGGACTCGTCTGCAAGGCCAAGCTTCTTTAGAGTGGTGCTGAGCGTCGATGGGACGGCTGCATGTCGCACGAGGGAGGCCATAGCAACAAACACAACAGGACACGAAGCATAAGATTACATGCGACATGCGGCCGATGATATTGAAGGTGCAGCCACGTTGCCATGGCTCATAAGGAGAACAATCTGCCAGAATCAGTGAGAGGTCGCGTCGCTCAATGTTTGCGACAGCGGAACTGGTGCTGGGTTGACAGGATATTCATATATTAAGGCTGGTGGTACGTGCTCGTCCACTTAATCTGCAGGTACATACATGAGATCTTTGGCTTGGAAGAGAGCTAGATGGGAACGTGCGCACCATTCTCTGTATGTGTTCCAGCCTCTTACTCGTTCTGGTCCATGCACCAAATGGTCATCAATAGCAGCTGCATCTGCATAACGCTGGATGTCAGTCAATTGCGCGCAGTAAGGTAGAAAGGAGGTACTTACGTGCATAAAGGGGCCCATATACGAAGGAGAGGTAGAGTACCAAGATGGGTCCCTTCCTGCAAATAATGAAGGCGCCGAGAGGCATGACTGAGGCTGCATGGAGCGCTGACGGCTGCAATCGGGCTTGTATTGCGCTGCGGGGAATGCTGCATCAGTTCTGCATCCATTTAAAGCGGTATAGCGTCAGCAAGCACCTACATCCAGGGTCAGGGCGGTGCCCCCGTATCTGCGGCGCCCGCTGGCTAAATGGATTGATGGCAAGGATGCAGACCGACTCGCCAGCCTTCAGTGCCCTCGAGAGCAATCCGATGCACATGCCTGCGTCCAAAGTGCACTAGAATACCCGTGCCCATCCCTGCTTGGTCGTTCCAATGACCAGTGGCTTCGTGAAGCTACATCACCGACGGGACAGCGTGCACAGGCATGGCATGCTTGATACGAAGGTGTATCCGCTTACGCCGCTGTTAATATCCGATGTGCGCACGCGAGGGCAGAAGGCATGAAGTGAAGTCCTATTGCCAGTTGGATATCGATAACGAGTCCCGTAATCAGAGCAAGCTTAGGTGAGCAAGAAGGAGCCGATTACTGGCGTAGAGAATACAATGAGCGTGGGAGACAGAATCGTGGTAATGAGGGTTAATATGTACCGAGTCAGGGGTTTACATCGTGTCCTACCTTAGCTTACTTATAGCTGGGACATGCAGAGCCTACGTCTAGACTGCGGACAACAACATACATGAGGCCTGCGCAGGGCTTGCAACACTTCTTTCTATTGATACGCCATTGCACTCTCGACTTGGACCCGTCGCGAACATCCTGCGGCAGCGCTCGACACATCGTCACACGGCTATAGCTAGCGGCCCGGGCCCCATCAGACCAAGCACCCCTGTAATTTTAAAGCAGAACAACAAACATGAGGTCTGCACAAGGCCTGCATTCCTTCTTCCCATCGATACGCCTAAGCTCTGGACGCGGACCGGGTGTGAACGTCCTTCGCTGATTCGACACGTCGTCTTGCGCAATGACAACCAGTGACGCACCCGTCAAGGGTAAAATTACCGGTAAGCCTCAGAAAGCGATCGGTGTATGGACGAAACGAGTCTGACGATCGAGCAGGCTTCAAGTGCAGCAAGTCCTCGGGGGACAACTTCCCCAAGAAATCGTTCTACATCAAGATCACGGTTAAGCAGGAAACAAAGGGGTTCAAAACATCGCGCGTCAAGGGAGGGGGATCCGTGCTCTCATGGGACGATAGTTTCTTCTTGTAAGCGTTTGCCACGACCACCGGTCCGCCGAATACTAACGCAGGACTGGCAGTGGGGACAGCGGCCTCACCGGGTCCTCCAAGATACGCATTGAAATGTTTCAGCGTCGATACTTTCGTAAGAACAAAAGTATCGGCGCGTTTGAGGATACCATCGAGTCATTGCTCAAAGAAGGAGCTTCAGGTGAGATTTCAATCCACCCGCTGCTTGTCATTCGCTGTTAACTGTTGCCTAATTCAAAAGAGGTTTCTCGCGAGCTGCGGAAAGCTGACTCTAACGTGCCATCCGCTGTCAACATCACATTTTCAATCTCTGCCCTATCACAAGATGCAGACATCATCGATCTTCGCACCGAAGAGGTGCTTCCACAGGCCCGCCATGCCCTGAGTGAGATGAAGAGCGCGCCGTCGGCTTTAGAGACCACTGAGGCGGTGGCTGGCATGGCCGCTCAAGCTGCAGATACCGCAAAGTCTTTCGGCGAAGTCTGGGGCTCGCTCATCAAGACCCTTACGATTGTTACAGAGATCACTGATAAACTAGCTGAGGTGCGAACCCCGTTTTCTGACTTGGAAACAGTGTCGCTAAAGTTCTTGAATAACAAGGTGCATCCGTATGCTCAGACAGCATGCATGATACTGTCGGCGGTTCCAAAGGTATGCCATCTGCATCACTGGCAAAATATATGCTCATTTAGCTTCAACAGATTATCATCGCGCAAAAAAATTGCGACGACGCCGTTTATAATTTGATGGAGACCATCGACGACATCCACTCGTTCGTCAAGGATGCCAAACCTCTTGAATCAATCGAGTCGCACAGAAAAGTATTCGTAGCGTTGGGCTCCTTGACAGTGGAATGCGCATATCTCATTCGAGATTACAGCATGGACAAGAACTTCTGTACGTGCTCATCTTTATCCCCTGATGCCTTATTTTAACGCTACCATGCAGGGGTGAGAATCGCGAACCTTACCTGGTACGGCGTGGAGTCGAAGATCAAGCAGTACGAAGACAAGTTCAAAGACCTAAAGGCGCAATTTCAAGGAAGCGCACTGGTAAACATCGACATCACGGCCATGCGTTGCTTGCGAGAGGTTGAGAACATCAGCGAGAAAATCAAGAGCATCGGTGAGTACATCATTCATCGTCCCAGTCATAATGAGGACTGAGCTCCCTTCAGATACGAGCCTTATCTTCAACGACTTGCCTTACGCCGCCGACGCCGGATTTGACCCAGACAAGAGCTGTATACGAGGCACTCGCAAAGCAGCTCTAAATGAGATCCACCAGTGGATCAACGAGAAGGACGGCGATGACACTGCTCAGATCTTAGTCCTAACCGGTGACGCAGGCGTCGGCAAATCTGCCATCGCCAACACAATCGCTCAGCACTACAAAGCAGAGAAACACCTAGGATCCTTCGTTTCCTTCAATCGTGCCGACCAGGAGAAGCGCAATCCACGGAATCTGTTGAGCACCGTCGCTCGAGACATTGCCGACCTTGATCCAAATTGGAAGTCGGCGCTGTATGATGCGGTGAAGGATGACCACTCCCTGCGCAAGACTACGTCGCCGATCCTACAGATGAAAAGCTTCGTGCTCGAGCCCTCAAAGGCGCTTGCTATTGTTGGCCCAATAGTGATCATCATTGATGCATTGGACGAGAGCGGAGTTGCTTCAGAGCGTGAATCTCTACTCAAAGCGTTGGCCGAGAACGCTTCAAAGCTACCCAGAAATTTCCGGATTCTCATCACGGCTCGCCCGGAGGACGACATCCTAAAGCTCTCAGAAGAACTGCCAAATATCCAACGGCGGACCGTCAAAACTACGGATGAGGCCATGGACGCCGACATTACCACATACATATGCAAAAAACTTCTCCATTGTAAGAACGAACTAGACGGAAACCGGAGATGCTCTAACGGCAAAGGGGTCGACATGCTTGTCAAAGGATCGGGGCACTTGTTCGAGTGGGCGGCAACGGCGTGCCGAGTCATTCAGAATAGGCGAAAGGGTTCTTCGCCGGCCAGGGTCCTGCTTGAAATTGTCGATAAAGGCGGCAACCTCGACGAACTCTACGCGAGGATTCTGCGCCAGACATTCGATGACGAAGCTGTGCCACGTTTCAAGCATGTTTTGGGCGGTATCTTAGCTGCGAAGGAGCCCTTGCCCATGACATCTCACTCAGCTATCCAGCAGTCTGAGGGTGAAGAGGAGGATATTGTCTCGATGATAGTCGGCCCCCTCGGCTCACTTCTGCACGGCGTCGACCAGGACGAAAGTCCTCAAGTTTCGATCCGCGCCCGCCATACATCGTTCTTTGATTTCCTCATAGATGAGAAACGTAGCAAGGGTTTCTTCGTGGATGCTACAAAGCAAGATCAAAACCTCGTTCTAGGATGCCTTCGCATCATGAAAAAGGAACTTCGGTTCAACATATGCCGCTTAGAGACATCTCATCTCCGCAATGCCGACGTTCATGATCTGCCAACTCTCGTACAAACACACATTACATCCCACCTTCTGTATGCCTGTCGATTCTTAGGTGTTCACCTACAAAATATCTCATACGAAAAGCAGATCGGCAGCGCACTTGAACATTTCCTGCTCGAACATTTCCCCCAATGGCTAGAAGTACTTAGCTTGACAAAACTTGTCAATACGGCGTCAAGATCTTTGAGCTCAATTCTCAAATGGAGTCAGGTTCGTGACCATCATGATGATACTTGAATCGTCTAATCCTAGTGTTTACAGAGTGACAACGCCGCTCTCGCCGCTTTTGCTAAAGATGCGAAAATGTTTATCAATGTGTTCGCATCGGCCATTTCCCAGAGCGCACCGCACATCTACCTATCGGCTCTGCCGTTTGCACCAACACTATCACTTGTTTCTCAGCAATATCTGCCCAAACATCCATCCACAATTCACTTGAAATCGAAAAGCGTACGAAGGTGGCCTGCGGCGCTCAAGACACTTGAAGCGCACAAGGATTACGTCAGAGCCGTTGCGTATTCGCCAGACGGGAGGCACATCGTCTCAGGCTCTGACGATGAGACAATTCGGGTCTGGGATGCAGAGACAGGGGAGGCGGTGGGAGAGCCACTCAGAGGCCATACCAACTATATCATGGCCATTGCATACTCACCGGATGGCAGACACATCGTCTCGGGTTCTGTTGATAAGACAATTCGGATCTGGGATGCAGAGACAGGGGAGTCGGTGGGAAAGCCACTCAGAGGCCATACCGGGGCCATCTGGTCTATTGCATGCTCGCCAGATGGCAGGTACATCGTCTCAGGCTCAGAGGATCAGACACTTCGGATATGGGATGCCGAGACAGGGAAGGCGGTGGGGGAGCCACTGAGCGGCCACACCAAAACCATATATGCTGTTGCATACTCGCTGCCAGATGGGAGGTACATTGTCTCAGGCTCTAGCGATAACACCCTTCGGATCTGGGCTGCAGAGACGGGGGAGGCGGTGGGAGAGCCACTCAGAGGCCATACCGACTACATCAGTTGTGTTGCGTATTCGCCAGATAGCAAGCACATCATCTCAGGCTCTAACGATGGCACAATTCGGATCTGGGATGCAAAAACAGGGGAGGCAGTTGGGAAGCCAATTCGTCGTTCCGCCGGCAAGAACACCCACCTTGTCCTGTCGGTTGCCTGCTTGCCAGATGGGAAGCATATTGTCTCTGGGTGGGCTGATGGGATGATTTGTGTTTGGGATGCAGAGACAGGTGAAGCCATTGGAGAGCCATTTGAAGGGCATACATCTGCCGTCAGATGTGTCGCATACTCGCCAGATGGGACGGGTATCGTCTCGTGCTCTAGTGACGGGACGGTTCGGGTATGGAATGCGGAGAAAAGCGAGTCGGCGGGAGTGCAATTCACTGAAAACACCAGTGAATGGAATTTCGTCACATACTCGCCTGGCGGAACACGTCTCGTATCGGTGTCTGAGGGCGGGATGATTTGTGTTTGGGACGCAGAAACAGGAAACGCGGTCGCAGACTCACTAAAACGGAACGTGGAATATGAGCACAACACCATGGCCACCACATTCTCGCCTGATGGGATGCGCGTTATCTCGTGTGATCGTGGCGGGGACATTCAGACCTGGGATTCAGAGACAGGACAGCCAGTCGGAGACACAATCAAACTGGAACCCAGTAGTGACTGCTCCTACGCCGCATACTCCTCTGATGGGACACGCCTTGCAGTGCAGGATTCGGACGAGGTAGTCCAAGTGTTTAATACAGAGACAGGCAAGGCTATAGGAATGTCGTCCAGAAAGTACACCGGCAAATACGGTGTCGGGTGTATTGTATATTCACCAGAGGGGACACACATTGCATTGGGCTTTGGGGACGGGAGAATTTGTGTTTGGGACCCAGAGACGGGCAAAGAGGTAGAATGGCTATACAGCAAGTTGAAAACGATCAACTCCATCGCATACTCGCCGGATGGGAAGCGCCTCGTCGCAGGCTCCGAAGACTGCCAGATTCGCCTGTGGAACACAGAGACCCACACTGCGGTGGGCGGGCCGTTGGAAGGGCATACCGACGAAGTCAGGACCGTTTTATGGTCACCAGACGGAAAGTACATCATATCGGGTTCTGATGACCAGACCATTCGTGTCTGGAATGCAGAGACAGGCGAGGCGGTTGGGGGGCCATTAAGAGGACACAGTGGTTCAGTGAGGTCCATCGCATACTCTCCAGACGGCACGCGGTTCGCCTCGGCCTCAACTGATAAAACGATACGGTTTTGGGATGCACAACGAGTGACAGCCGTATCTGAGAGGTATGTTCCACATGAATCCTGTATCAATATTTCTCTAATCAGCCTTTCTCTAAGCAACGATACCGCTCCTGTGTTTACAGACCGCTCATCACTTGACAACGGCTGGATGTTGGCGTCTTCTTCTGACCTGTTGTTTTGGGTTCCTCCATACTATCGCCTGGGTCTCGTGAGGCCCGGCAACGTGGCTGTCATCGTTTCTGGCGCGGCGGCAGAGTTGGACTTGACCACCTTCGTCTATGGGTCAAATTGGCAGCAATGCAGGGCACTTTAGGCAGGATAATTAAATGCCGCATTGGTGAGAGAGCAGCCCGTCCCAAAACATTTCATCGCAGGTTCAAACAAGGTTCGAGTTCAGCTTGCGTGTGTGGCATTGTTCCTTTGTCGTCTACTATAGTCATATCTTGTTGCTTTACTACCTATTCAGATACTTGAGTGCCATGCTAAAATCGTAGGTATGTGAGGCTCAAGTTAAGTATCACGGCCAATCCACAGCGGTTGATGGTCCATTGATCTGTAAAGCAGATCAACTGTTGCAAGTTAACATGACTATGAACATGAATCAAGCAATGCCGTTGTGACTGTGAGCCATCAACACCTGCAATCTGATAGTCATATCTGCCCATGGTTTACTACTAAGATATATTCCACACCAACTCTGATCTGAGTCTACCATGTGCGCCCACATCTCGCACAGCTTCAACGTGCATGCAGACCGCTCAGCGTTACACTGCCAGCAGGGTTGCTTTTGAGCGCTGAGCAGCAATCTGCAAGTTGCACCGGCATCTGCTGACAAAACTCAGGCTGCTGCTGGCCAGCCGTGCGATCGCCATCGCGTCGTCGGACTCGGGACAGTGATTTTCATATTACAAATCGACGCACATTCGAGATGACCGATGATGCATCGATAGCCCCTGCGCGATCTGCAGCCGTGAACTCCAGCGCACAATCGATCTTGTCCCCGCTGACTATTCTGCCGATCCCAGACGGTGTCCCCCGTGAGAATGACGTCGCCTTCCTGTAAAGCAGCGGCTGTTCAAATACACAGCACAGTGCTAGTCGCTGTTCTCGGAAGGACGCGTCTTGAGTTATCGCATACGTCAAGACCGATGTCGTGCGCACCTCCTGACCGATATACGACATCGAATGACGCTGCAATTGGAGGCATCGATTGTAAACCACAAGTCAATTAAGAGGACGCGTTGGTGATGTTTGGCCGTGTTTGGCTCAAAACGTGGCCGGATCCCTTCTCCGAGACGTGCTTGGCTCAAAACGTGACTTGACTCACCCTTCCATGGTCGACGACGTTGCTGGCCTAGCGTGCGTTCTCCGGACAACCTCCCAACGCGCATCGATCAACCCTCCTGCCCACCCATTGCTGCAGTCATGCTGCTACCTCCTAAGCGCTTGGAATGTCAGTTCGACGCCAGCAGCATGCCAAAAATCTAGGTGTGTTCGATTCTGGCGCGAAATTCACTTTGCCCATCTGAATACAATCCAACACCACCAGCCTGGTCCTCCTTCACGCGAACGCACCAAAGCCACCGCCGAGCGTGCCATGTACGCACGACCGTCACAACACAATAGGAGACCCCGCAGAGCCGACGCTACGATGGCGAATGTGCAGAATGAAATCACGCCTGCGATCGCTGCACCCCACAACTCTCGTCGGCGCCCGGCCGAGAACGAGGGCTCATCCGTCCCGCTGTTCCTTTCGATCTTCACTAGCGCTTTCCTTTCGGGACGGCGATAGGCATTCCTTTCAGAGCAACAACGAGCGGACTGGCCAGCCATTCCGGAGCGCACTCGACCAGACGCGCTTCGCCACAGGGCAGCGCGCCAACGGGCCCCCGTCCTCAACTCAGCCTCACCCTCAGCTCAGCCTCTACCACCTCCAGCCGCGTCGCAGCAGTCCTTCGTCGACACATGGTCACGGGCAGCAGGCGCCGACCGCGCTGAAACCTGGCTTCGCGATGCAGGTGGGCGGGTAGGCGATGCAGCTCAGGATGCAGCAGCAGCAGAAGGTCGCGCGGGACAGGGAGCAGAAGCGGCAGCGCGAACTCACCGGCGCTTCACCCCAGCCATGCGTATCCCCTGTCTTACCACTGTCCACCGCATCACACGGCCCATCACCCAGCAGCGGGAGCTCATTCTCACGCACGACCTCATAGGCCGACTGATCGATCGCTTGTCCTCGGAGCATTCTAGCAACATGCACGCGGCGGTGCCCGACCTTGTAAACGGTGTCATCTCGATGGAGCTCCTTCTCCTGGCGCAGGTTTGATCGAAGCTACAAAACGGTCCCGCTTCCACTCGTTGCGCACGAAATAGCCCATCGCGACGGTGCCTCCAAGCTCGTCGATTACGTCCTGGCGGACTACAACCCAAGTCCTGGCGAGGAAAACGAAAGCTTGACCACACCACAAGCACAACCACCATAGGCGAGCAGCTCCCCAACGCGCAGTCCTCCGCATCATCTGTGGCACAGGCGGTATCCACCCTAATCGAGTTAATCAGGACGAACAACGCGGACTATCTCGAACCATATATCTTCCATACACTGCGGAACCCGGTTTATCAAGCAGAAACATACACATGCGAATACGAACGACGGCCGCGATGAGTTGGAAAAAGCTTTGAAGGAAATGGTTGACCGTACGGGTACGGTCACTCTCGAGAATGCTCTCGAGCTTGTGCGATCGACGTTCCGGTAGTATCTTCGTCACCCCAGATCAATGGTAACTATTCATCTTTCGGGGACGACATAAGCATGCTGATTTATTGGTGCGCATCTAGGAAGGGGCAATTGCGACCCTAGTCGGATCCGTCAAGCCTCCCACATTCGAACGATATCGCATCTGCGAACCATATGTGGGAATGCTCAAACATGGCCATCATGGATCGCAGCGCCGAGTTCGACAACTGTACGATACGGACGGCCGATTACAGAGCGGGCTTCAAGGTCTCGAGGAGCTGGGACAGGTCATCGCCATTGCGCATGGGACCCCGATCTAGGCCAGAAAGACAAGATGCACAACGGCACGGCGGCAACCTTTGTCGGGCTCAAGGATTATAACGTTAAAGTGGCCCTCGATCCTGAACCACTGCGAAAGGCTCGCGAAGAGGAGAGGAAGCAGTTCAACACCAGTGCGTTGTGTAAGCGCGTCCACTGGGGCGAACTGGAATGGGTTATGGCCCCCCATTCCCTCTGCTTCCTCATCCGAGAGGTGCCGAGTCTCGCTGAGCACGGATATGATTCGTTCGCGCTTCAAGACCGCGATGGCTATGCACCGCATGCGAAGGGCCCGCAAGACGAAGTTTCACCCTCACGCCACGTCCAATCTCAATGAGGGCAATGCGGGGCAAAATATGAATATCCTATATGATATTCTCGTCTCTCAGCTCCGCCGCCCACCTGATGAGGTCGAAAAACTGTTCGCAATCGTGGGCCCAATCTGCAGTCGATACTCGCCTGGATTGCAGGAGCTCGTCAAGAACAACTGGCTATGCAATTTGAGTGGCGTTGAAGGGTGTTGGTCCGGCATGGACCCTCTTCAAAAGAAGGATGTCAAGCAGCTCTTGAAGATGGCACAATGTCGAGATTCCGACTTTGGAGGTACCTTTTTTAAGGACCTCATTGGTGTTGGCATGCGAGCCTTCTTAGGGGACAAGGATGAACGCCATGAAATCAGCAATCCGACTGGCCGAGACAGGCTGAGCCAAGGCTGAGCACACTATCGCACTCTCAAGGAGGCAGCAAGGAACAAACTTTAGGAACGAGGAGACCCTATGGACATTCCCATAATCGCGTGCACTGGAGAGTTGTGACCACAGCGCTCAATGTTGCCGAGCGGCTTCTTGATCATGCACGCATAGCTCTCTGCACCCGCAAAACATCTTTGACGCACGATGAGTCGAGGGGGCTTGGATATCGAAACTGGGGCATGATAGCGGATGCTAGAGAGGCTATACGATGTGCAAAAAATTGCATCCTTGCTTGCAAGTTGCTGTCGTGCTGCAGAAATCTGACATTACTAGGCGCGACTTGATTGAAGATGTCTTTGGAAGATAACGCCAAAAGGAGAGACAAGAGTAGGGTCAACCTGCAAAGTCCTCTGTATATAAACAACAAATGTCTACATAATTGATCACATAGATTGCTACTGCGAGTGATGTGGCATGTTGCCTTTCAATAGCATAAAATCATCGTGCTCCTTCTTCATCTTCCCACCCCTCCCGACTCCCGTATGCCATGTAACACCTGTATCATTTATGGTGGTCGGGTATCGTCCGGTCCCCTCCTTCCCGCACCAGTCGAAATCAATCAGCTTGGCGGTCTCGCCGTCGACCATGATGTTGGGTAGACGAAGGTCTCCAAAGACGAAATCTTCGTCATGCAAGACCTTCACGGCATTCCGGACGTGCTCGTATTGCTTCACCGAGAGCGGTGTGTGAATATCGCGAGCAGTCCTGCCTTCTAGAAACTCCATCACTACCATTTTGAGGGAGCCACAGTTCCCATGGGTGTTCCCTTTGTCGAAACCCGAGTAGATGAGCCTTGGGGCTAACCCCTTGCTGGCGAGCAGTTTATGGGCGTCGGTGTTGTATCGCTGTGCAAACTTGACCACAACGAACTCGTTCTTGTTGGTGAGTGCTTTGAACACAGGTTTCGTCAAACTCGACGGCAGGAGTTTCTCGAGATAATGAAAACCAACAAGTTCGCTATCCGGTCCAGGGTACGAGCGGATGTAGGGGAAGAATCGGGTGAATACAGTGTCCATATTGCCAAGCTTCAAGTTCTGATAGTGCTTAGTGAGCGACTGGAGCGACACGCGCAGCGCTAAGAGCACACGCGCAGAGCGTTCCAGTTGGGCGCGATCAACAGGATCAACGTCCAGCTAAATCCAATCAGTCAAGGGTTTAACTGTGACGTAGTCTGTGAATACGGCGCCGAGGACCCTGATGTGAGGCCCTGCAATGGCGATGAGGAAGCATGGACAGTTCGAAACGGCCAAAAGCTTTTGTATCTATAGCAGTCCAACGGAAGATCATTATCAAACAAAATTCGTGAGCGCAATGGAAAGTCTTACATCTTGCTGCGCCATATACAACGCGTACGAGAAAGACGCCTGCACGACTGGGTCACAATGTCCGATGCCAATCTCGTTCTTCACTTTCATGACAGCGAGGAAGGCTACCGTCTCTTCCAGGTTCAATGTTATCACTCTATCGGCGGGGTTGGTATCCCTTGCTGTAAGTTTCGCGGCAAGAAGTTTCTCCAGATTTGTATGCATTCCCTCCTCGCGGGCGTCTTGATCCTTGTATAGCTCTGCAGCTTGGACACATAGACTGACAACGTCTTTGTAATCTTCTGGCGAGATTTCGAGGGTTGTTTCGTTCGCATCGGTCCTGAATTTATCGAAGACGGGGTGATAAAGTTCAATCGGAAGTCCGTGATTTTGCAATGGCCGGCCGTTCAATATGCGCATTTCCGCATCCTCTTGTATTGCAAGGAACTTGCCTGCCAACGCAGACGAGGACTGCGGCGGTGATTTCAGGCGAGCCGATACTACTCGTTTTTGCCCTAAGGACTAGATTAGTAGGAAGCTATCATTGCAGATAAGTTAGAGACTCACTCTGTTCCAATCTTGGACCATCAAGACGACGGTCATTTTCGACGTCTGGTTGAGGTCCCGGGACAGCAGCGGCTGCCAGCAACGTCCGTGATTAATAAAACACAGAAGAGGAGGCATTGCTCACCCTCGTGTCCTCGCGCCAGGATATGGAGATATCCGTTCAACGAGTCGCCAAACACGCTTGACACCTTCATCACGCTATCTAAAGCTTCTTCTTCATAGGCGTATGCTTTGACCGCCGTGTTCAGCTGTGAGTCGACGGCAATCGAGACTTTCCATAGACAAAGATCCATGGGGGTCCATATGGGCAAGGTCCGGTCCTTGATCGCAACTTTCAAACCCTCTACAGTCGCTGTGCTGGCAATACGAATTGTGAATATATTTGTTCTCTTATCGCCATATAGTAGGCAGTTGAGGGTGAGCTCGCGTGAAGCCATTGTAGCAGTGGAGATGTAGCAAAGCTTGACGGAGAAGGTGCAGCACTAGATTGTGTGTGTTGACTAGTGACCTCCGTCATCCAACGGGTAAATGGACTTGATGCGATGTTAGAGTAGGATGGGCGGGCTGCATTTGTGACGGCGACCAAGTTTGAATGGTGACCGGTGAAGATGCAGTGACGTGGAACGTTGACGCGATGCGGTACATGACCGATCTGCGCGCCTCGATCGACTACCACGAGCACTCTTGACCTCAACTCATTCATCGCTGCACTCAGGCTCCCTCGCACGCTCTTGCAATATTAGTTCAATGCCGACATCCGCAAAATCCAGTTAAATATATACGTATACCATCCTGATGCGAAATTGACTTCGCCTTGTCTAAACACAACCCAGCCTGGTACTCTTTCATACAAGCGCATCACAGCAACCACTGAGCGCGTCATATGAACGCGACCTCGCAGCACAATCGCAGATCCCGCAGAGCCGATGCTACGGTAGCGAACTCACACCTGGGGCCTTTCCGCACGAACTGCTTACACGTCCTCAACTCTCGTTGGCGGCCCGTACATTCCCAAGTCCATCCGCCCCACTCTTCCTTTCGATTCCACCAGCGCATTCCTTTCGCGGCGGCAACAAGCATGCCATTCGGAGCAACAACGAACAAACTGGCCAGCCCTTTCGGAGCGCACACGACCCGACGCACTCCAGCACAGGGCAGCCCTTTCGAGGCCCCGACGCGCATGCACCCGGGGTTTCGGCTCAGCATCCAGTACCCCCAGCCGCTGTATCGTAGCACTCCTTCGTCGACGCATAGTCACGGGCAGCAGACGCCGACTGCACCGAACTCTGGAGGTGGGAGGGTACGCGATGGAGCTCAGGATGCGGCGGCAGAAACAAATGGCGCAGCTCATAGATGCATGGAGGCGCGGGACAAGCAGCAGAAGTGCCAGGACGAGGGGTACTTTTAGAGCCGGGCGCGGGACTCCCCCGCCCTCTCAGCTCACCAGCGCCTCATCCCAGCCATGCGTCTCACCGCAGTCCACCGCATCACACCTCTCATCACCCATCAGCGGGGGCTCATTCTCGCGCAAGATCGTATAGGCCGGAACCTTCTAGCGACATGCACGCTGCGGTGCCCGAGCTTGTAAAGGGTGTCATCTCGATGGGAGCTCCTTCCCCTGACGCAGGTTTGATCGAAGCTACAAAATGGTCCCGCCTCCAATCGCTTCGCGCGCCAAATCACTCATCGCGGCGGTGCCTTCAAGCCCATTGGTTACATTCTGGCGGACTACAACCCAAGTCCTGGCAATGAAAACGAAAGCTTGACCGCAAGCACAACCACCATAAGCGAGCAGCTCCCCAATGTGCAGTCTTCCGCATCATCTTGTGGTACAGGCGGCATCCATCATAATCGAGTTAATCTGGACGAACAACGCGGGCTGTTTCGAACCATATCTCTTCCATGCGCTGCGGAATCGGGTTTCTCAAATGTAACAACATGCACAGGCGAATGCGGACGACAGTCGCGATGGGTTGGGCAAGCTTTGAAGGAAATGGTTGACCGTATGGGGATGGTCACTCTCGGAATGTTCTCGAGCTTGTGCGATCGACT
The DNA here is from genome assembly GCA_001630335.1 of Athelia psychrophila. Taxonomy (NCBI): domain Eukaryota; kingdom Fungi; phylum Basidiomycota; class Agaricomycetes; order Atheliales; family Atheliaceae; genus Athelia; species Athelia psychrophila. Next base: position 50,898 of record KV417578.1, read on the forward strand.
TTCCAATAGTACCTGCGTCACCCCAGATCAAAGGTAACTATTCACCTTTCCGGGACGACCTAAAGCATGCTGATCTGTTGACACCCATCTAGGAAGAGGCAATCGCGACCGCAGTCGGATCCGTCAAGCCTCTCACATTTGAACGATATCGCATCTGTGAACCATATGCAGGAATGCTCCAACATGGCCACCATAAATCGCAGCGCCAAGTTTGACAATATGTATGATGCAGACGGCCGACTTCAAGGCGGGCTTCAAGGCTTCGAGGAGCCGGCACAGGTTATCGCCGTTGCATCGGGTGAAGATCAGAACAGGGATACAATGGATGAAGCTGACTACGGGATTCAACCGGCCATGGGACTACCCGTCTCTAACACATCCCGCAATCCACTTTTCATTGATAGATTCGGGTGGAGGTATGAGCTCGGATGACGACGACCCTGGAAGCTCGGATGATGATGCGATGGACGAGCACGATGCATGATGAGCCCACGCCTTCCTCAAATCTTACATCTTATCCATTCGCAGCCTCCAACCCTTGGCTTAAGGCAGCAACCAGTCGCTACCGAGTTCGGATTCCGACAGTGCCCTGAAGAGGATGACAAGCACACATTCTCGCTGGAGCGCAAAATACAGACCGGCCACGGACAGTATGGAGGAGCCTCGACTCTGCATTGGAGAAAGCCAGAACAGCGCTTATTGGATGTTAATGTTCTCCCCACGCTGTTCAGCGCGTGCAAGTACTTCAATTTCTTTGTGCCAAGATGGGAGCCCGACAGGATCGCTTTCAAGTTTCAATAGCCTCAGTGCCCTGGCATGATGGTTAGATGGGCTCATTCCACTGTGGTGAGTTGCTTATCCCTCGCTCACGGACATCACTAATTGTTCTGTGGCAGTTGGACACGCCCGCAGAGAAGCGGATCCTAGGCGGCTGCCCCCGCAGTTGGCCTCAAACCGTTCCGGTAGCTGATGATACGCCATCCACGGCGCCAGCCAAGCAAGATCAAGCGCCTAAGGCTCAGCAGCCAGAGAAGGGCGGGGATTCGGCACTCGGAATTGGCAACCCGGCGGCGAGCATTCCTACGCCCGCCCTATCTTTCGTGCCTATACTGCTGAAGCAGCCACCACCCGGGACGGATGAGAACAGGCGAGGCCCTTCGATGGTGAGGTATCTTGTGTATCTGACAAGTCTGATCAATTGACCGTTATCCACAGCTGCCTCTAGCGGTATTTCTCGTCCTAAGGAATGCGCGCAACCTCCAGTTCACCGCCTTCCAGAAGATAGTCGGGGTCTGGCTGTTCGCGCATACGGCACTGTACGGTATCTACACCGTTCTTGGAAGGACGGGTCACGCGGTATCATATACGTTATTCCTATCCCTGCTCTCAGATCCCTCACCAGCTCGGCGCGAAGGATGTCGTGCGCACGAAGGCCCTCACGCGTGCCTGCCCACTGATACACGACAAGATGAATTGAATGTCACGCGCATGGGGCCCAGATCCCGCCCGGAAAGACAAGAGGCATAACGGCACAACAGCAACCTTTGTCGAGCTCGAGGATTTCTACGGAAAAGTGGCCCTCGATTCCGAGCCACTGCGAAAGGTGGCGAAGAGGCGAGGAAGCAGTTCAGTCTACAGTCGAGAAGCTGCACATCTTCAAGATGTTTCTCGCTGATTGCCCACATGGCTGTATCAGTACGGCTGGATCCTTACCGCTTATTCAGCTGTGTCTTATGGGATGAACAGACCTTGAACCCATTCTGAAGATGTATTGGGGAGGCTAGCAAGCTCAAGATCCGTCTGGATTATGTGCCATGAACATTCTACTTGGGAGGAAGGTGAAGAACTCAGATCGGCCCAACTACTATCCCGCGCAGCATCTTGCCTTTGACATATTGAACGCAGAGGTATTTGATTTCTGGAGGTACGTTATTGTATCTTAATACTATTGCATACTCTAATAACATGTTACGCCAGGGTAGAATCAGGCATCTCAGACTTGAATCAGCACTTCGAAGATCGCCTAGCTAGCTTTGGAGACTTGTGGGGTGACCTTCGTGCTCTCTGCCAACTTTACATGTCAGGGAGCTTGCCCGCGAACGCGCTGCACCCCAATCCCTTGTGTCCCGCCCAATTCTCTGGCAGCAAGAAATGAACACGAACAGCTCAACATGCCAGGCCCAGTGTGACGAGGATAGAGTGCCGTTTGATAGCGATCAATTACTCGCAAACACCTGCCCTTCGCATGCGAGACAGCTTGCTCGATTACGATTTTCAGTGCGGGATATCTGGTGGAGGTATCGGACGTGCGATGACCGTCATAGCGGTAAGTCATTTGCTTGATTTCATCGAGAATCTGAGCGCTCAAGCTGTTTAGACAGGTTTAGACATTCACTGGCTCCAGAAGAGCAAGTACACAAATGAGCTACTCGAGCTCGCATGCAGCTTTGCACATGAATGATCGCCTGCATTGCAGAAACTCATCAAGAATCACTGCCACTGCAATTTGAGTGGTGTCGAAGGGTGTTGGTTCGGCGTGGACCTTCTTCAAGAGAAGAAATCAAGTAGCTCAAGAAGATGCCTCAACGCCGAGATTCCAACGTTCGGGGTTCCTTTTCAAGGATACCATTGCTGATAATATTCAAGCTATTCTAGGGGCTAGGGACGCCATGAAATCAGCAGTTCGCCTGGCCGATACAGGCGGCGCGCACCAGCGCACTCTTGAGACGGCGACAGCGAACCAACTTGCGGCTAACATGGATGAACAGCAGCTTCATCGCGACCGGGAAGGCCCCAAGTGGGGCTATGCGGCACAAGACGATCTCGAGGTGGGATTTACAATGCTAACATCGGGTCCAAAGATTGGAGCTTGTGACCAGGATATTGAGATTCGGGCGCGATCCATGGGTGGGCGAGGACGATGATGACACGGGAGACACGGGAGATGAGGCTCCCTTGCCTGATATGCTGATAAACGGTATTCTCATTTCGGGGGATGAATTAGGTATGTTAGAGTTGCGAGGAGGCTCTGAGAATCATCGTGAGATCGAGGTAATCAAGTTAGCGGCTAAGATTTAAACAATGAATAGTACATGTATGTATCTTCGGAATAATGGCAATATGCAAAAGCTATGAAACCATTTGAAGTGTTTAACAAGAGATAAGAGAAAGTATTACTGATCATCCTCTTGGCTAGTATTCGCAGCCTGTCGGGGAGCCATTCGAGGTTCTGCTGGCTTCTGCGAGTTGGCCACTCTCTTGCTTAAGCTCGAGGAAGTGCCATGCCTATTGGCAGCTGGCACCGAGTTGACATCGGCAAGAAGTTGGAGTACGCACGATTCCGATGGTACAGAGGGCAGGGTCATGATTTTGCCGATGGCTAATGTGAGGGGGGTGGTGCTGCGTGGTGGCTCATGCATCTATCGTTTCGAGCGCAGCATTTCTCCTTCAAGTTACCTCCCTCTGCCGTCGCGCATTGCTTGGAATTGGTCTCCAGTTGGCGATCGTTGAGCTCTTCGTGAAGATCCTTTGAGCCCATCAACCACGACATAAGATGTCCCATATTAGTCCCAGTAGCGCCCTCCTTGAGCTCGAAGGCGTTCAGCTAGTATGTATTTGCTGATTAACAGATGAAAGTATGTGTTGTATTTGATCTCCATCTCCGGGAAGCATTTTGAGGATAAGATTGAGGCGTCCGCGTGGCGTGGCTCGGCCGGTGGGATGCGGAGTGCAGCTCTAGCTAAAAGACGACCAACGCGCTTCGGATCACGCTGGAGAGGTCGAAGATATCGTTTCGAAGTATCTAGGGTTGTTCCCGTGGGCCCACTGGATGGCATAGATGGCCGTGGCCGTGGCTCGGGACCGGGAAGAGTACCACAGGAGCTGCATCGACCGCAATCTTGATCTTGATCAGGATTGCCGTAGATGATGCTGAATTGCCGTTGGAAGCGGACTCAAACTCGGTTTCCAGGTTTGACAAATGCATCTGCCCTCGAGTTCTGCACGGACTTGGTTCTTGGTTCTTGATTCGGCGACGGCACAGGATGTGCAGGGATCCATATAAATTGCATAATCGTGGTCATGTAACTGTCCCTCGGCCGCATACATTGCGGTATCCACCTCGGCGCTTTCGTGGTATGCGGGTGCTGGAAGAATCCATACATCCGGTGGCTCGAATTTCACGTACTCCAAGACCATGTGTCTTGCTGAATGCTTAGCACAGACCATTGCTCGGCCATGCGGCATCGCAGGGCCTCGAGCTGGGGGCCCGGCACGCTGGATGCACGGGGCTGCTCTTGAAGGTTCGGGGGAAATGGTCGTGTCCTCGATGTTGGGAACATCAATGCCTACTCCGAGATGGGACCAAGTCACGAAAATGGCTGTCTGGCAATCGGCACCGGTTTGATGGAGAGCTGCAAGGCCTTCGGATTTGCAGGAGGAGAGGTGATCACAGGAAGAGTGTGGTTTGGTGTCCCATTTCGATTGACACGACAGAGTAACCGTTTGGATGCTCTAACGAGGTCGGGGGGAACCATCCGGTCAGGATCACGAAAGGCATGCTCGGTGCTCGTGCATTGAACGTCGCGGAAGATGAAGTCGACGTTGTGTCGCTCACAGTCACGCTTGCCAAAATGGTATGGTCCCTGGCAGAAACAGATCCGGCGAAGGTCCTCCTTCGCCAGGAGCTCGGGTTCGATGGCCGCCGAGAGCCCGGCAAAAACAATGTGATGCAGGCCGTGCATGTTATTGACCAATGTCCCCGTAGGACACGCGAAAGTCAACACCCCACTTGTAGGTTAAATGTGCCTCGTCAACGCGGAGCACGCCCCGCCATTCCCGAAACTTTGGTTGCTTGATCATGTGTTTGAACTGGTCCAACTGGAGTGTCTCGGATGCAAGGGTGATATCTCTCGATAATGACCGGCTGTCGCCTCGGCCCAGAGATCGCGCCCCGACCTTGTAGCCTCGGACAGGATCACGACGGCGCTGATCCCTGTAGTCGGATGTGGGAGGACTGAGGTATGTTAGACGAATGATCAGGGAACATATCGCAGTCAACGCACCAGGTCACTTTCGAAGCCGTGCATTGACCATCCCCTTTTTTACCAGGGCTGAAAGTAGAATGAGCGCTGACTGCCCGTCTCCACTTTGGATGATGCAGAAGGCATCCGTGCGTTCGAGGATGCAGGCAGGGTACGGTCGTACAGTTGAAATGGACAGGGTTCGTAGCAACGGCCTGCGCGATTCGATCGAGCCCTTGGGGTGATGTCCGGCCAGTCGAAGGGAGTTGCGAATGGCAAGGAGCCTGAGCAAGCTAGCCATAATGATGGGTCTGCAGCCAACCTACAGCACGGCGAGCCGGCCTCCGACGCGCCTACGATTATAGCTAGCGGTGACATGCATGACACCCCCTGTAATTTTAAAGCAGAACTCTGAACAACAAACATGAGGCCTTTGTGAGGCCTGCACTAGGCCTGCATCACCAGCACTTCTTTCCATCGATACACCTTGAGCTCTGGACGCGGACCCGTCGTGAACATCCTGCGCTGATTTAACTCGTCCTCTTGCACAATGGCATCCAGCGACGAACCCGTCAAGGGTACGATTACCGGTAAGCCTCAGAACGCGATCGTTGTACGGACGAAACGAGTCTGACGATCGTACAGACTTCAAGTGCAGCAAGTCCCCGGGGAGCAACTTCCCCAAGAAATCGTTCTACATCAAGATCACGGTTCAGCAGGAAAAAAAGGGATTCAAGACATCGCGCGTCAAGGGACCCGTGCTTTCATGGGGCGATGAACACTTCTTGTGAGAAGCGTCCTTGCCTCTGCCACGACCACCGTATACTGACGCAATACCGGTAGTGGGGATAACGGTCTCACTGGGTCCTCCAAGATATGCATTGAAATGTTTCAACGTCGTTACTTCCGCAAGAACAAAAGAATCGGCGCGTTTGAGGATACCATCGAGTCATTGTTGGAGGAAGGGGCTTCAGGTGAGATTTCAATTCATCCGCTGCCATTGATTCGCTGTTGAATGTTGGCCAATTCCAAAGAGGTTTCTCGCGAGCTGCGAAAAGACTTGGAAGTGCCATCAGATGTCCGCATCACGTTCTCAATCTCCGCCCTACCAAAAGATGCAGATATCAATCAGCTTCGCCTTGCGCAAGCTCGCAAACGCTTGGGTGAGATGAAGGGCGCACCGTCGACTGTAGAGCAGGCTGAGGCGGTGGCTGGCATGGCTGGTCAAGCCGCAGATACAGCGAGGTCTTTCGGCGATATCTGGAGCTCAGTGCTCGCAAATCTAGAGCTCTTTACGGAGATCACTGATAAACTAGCTGAGGTGCGGCCCTCGTTTTCTGACTTGAAATCAGTGTCGCTAAAGCTGTCGAATAACAAGGTCCATCCGTATGCTCAGACGGCGTGTATGATACTATCAGCGGTTCCAAAAGTATTTCATTCTACATCACTGGCAAAAGATGTGCTGACGCAGCTTCGATAGGTTCTAATTGCCCAATCCAAACTCGACCACGCTGTTTGTGATTTGATGGAGATACTCGACGACGTCCACTTGTTTGTAAAGCAAGCCGAAGCTTTACCGCCCAGCAAACTCATCGCGGACTTGAGCATCATGACAGTGGAATGCGCCTATCTCATTCGGGATTACGCCGAGACGAAGAACTTCTGTAAGTGGCCCATCATAATCTATTGGTTTTGTTATTGATGCCATTACTCAGTGAAAAGGACGTTTGAACATGTCTTGCCCGGCCTGGAATCCAAAATCCTGGAGTACAAAGCCGAGTTTAAAAAGCTGCAAGACCAATTTCTAGGGAATGCATCTCTAGACACCAGCACCAGGTTGATCCGCTGTGAGAGCTTACTCGAAAACATGCGTGAGTAAAATGCATATTTTGGCGCATGAAATGAAAACTGACTGCATCATAGATATGCGCTCCGTCATCGATGAGCTGCCTCACGCTCCTAGTGCCATTAACCAAGACAGGAGCTGCATCCCAGGTACTCGCGAAGTGGCTCTGGACGAGATCCACCAGTGGATCAATAAACCAGATGGCGATGATACCGCTCGGCTGTTAGTCCTGACCGGTGTCGCAGGTGTCGGGAAATCCGCCATCGCAAACAGCATCGCTCGGCATTACGATGGGCTCAAACGCCTGGGATCGTTCGTTTCATTCGACCGGGCCGACCAGGCGAAGCGCCATCCTGGGAATCTCTTGAGCACCGTGTCTCGAGGCATCGCCGACCTTGATCCGTCGTGGCGGAAGGCGCTCTACGGTGCGGTGGAGGAGAGGCGCAACCAATGCCTTGATTCCTCGGCGACTAGTCAAATGGACAACTTGATTCTTGGGCCGGCGAAGGCGCTCACTTTTTCTGGGCCCATTGTGATCGTCGTCGATGCACTGGACGAGAGCGGAGATGCTTCAAAGCGCAGATCTCTACTTAAAGCATTGACCGAGAACGTTCTAAACCTACCTAGCAATTTCCGAATTCTGATCACATCTCGCCCAGAAGACGATATCATACAAACATTCTCGGAAAAACCACCCAATATTCAACAGAGGGCCATGGCTACTGTGGATGCAGCCACCGACGCCGACATTGCCAAGTTCATAAAGCAAAAACTGTCGGATATTGTTAACATTCTAGAGTTAGACCCGGAATACTCTGATGGCAAATGGGTCGACATCGTTGTCAAAGCGTCGGGCGGCCTGTTTGAATGGGCAGCAACGGCATGCCGAGCCATTCTAAATGGGCCTCGTGGTTATAAAAAGACTGAACTCCTGCGTACATTCGTCGAAGAGCGCAACGGCCTCGATGCACTTTACACAACTATCCTTTGCCAAACATTCCAAGACGGGAATGATCCCAAAGTCATGTCTCGTTTCCGGCGGGTCATGGGTGGCATTCTAGCCGCGATGGAGCCCTTGCCCATAGCATCTCACTGCATCTTGCAGTCCGAGGGCGACGATGCGGGATTTGTCTTGGATATAGTCGGCCCACTGGGGTCAGTCTTGCATGGAGTCACCCAGAATGAAGGTCCCGTTCGCGCACTTCATACATCCTTTTTTGATTTTCTCCAAGATCCGAAACGCGGCAAGAAATTCTTCGTGGATGCTACAAAACAAGATCCACATATCGTTCTGGGATGCCTTCGCATCATGAAACAGGAACTGCGGTTCAACATATGCGGCTTAGAGACATCTCATCGCCGCAATGCCGATGTTTCTGCCCTGCCAACTCTCGTACAGACACACATTACACCCCACCTCCTGTATGCCTGCCGATTCCTAGGAGTTCACCTGAAAAATACCCCACACGAAGAGCAGATAAGCGATGAAATTCAAAAATTCTTACACGAACACTTTCTCCACTGGCTAGAAGTACTGAGTTTGACAAAACTTGTCAATACGGCGTCAGGATCTTTGAGCTCAATTCTCAAATGGAGTCAGGTTCGTGACCATCGTGATGGTATTGGAATCGTCTAATTCCAGCCCCTACAGAGCCACAACACCGATGTCGTCGCTTTTGCCAAAGATGCGAAAATGTTTGTCAACGTGTTCGCACCGGCCATTTCCCAGAGCGCACCTCACATCTACCTATCGGCCCTGCCGTTTGCACCAACACAGTCACTTGTTTCTCGGCAATATCTGCCCAAATATCCATCCACAATTCACTTGAAATCAGGAAGTGTACAAAGGTGGCCTGCGGCGCTCAAGACACTTGAAGGGCACAAGGACCAAGTCAGAGCCGTCGCGTATTCGCCAGATGGGACGCACATCGTCTCAGGCTCTGCCGATAAGACAATTCGGATCTGGGATGCAGAGACAGGGGAGGCGGTGGGAGACCCACTCAGAGGCCATGCCGACTGGATCATGGCCATTGCCTACTCGCCAGATGGCAGACACATCGTCTCAGGCTCCGACGATAAGACAATTCGGATCTGGGATGCAGAGACAGGGGAGTCGGTGGGAGAGCCACTCATAGGTCATACCGGGGCTATCTGGGCTATTGCATGCTCGTCAAATGGGGCGCACATCATCTCGGGCTCTGAAGATAACACAATTCGGCGCTGGGATGCAGTGACAGGGAAGGCGGTGGGGGAGCCACTCAGCGGCCACACCGGAATCATATGTGCTGTTGCATACTCGCTGCCAGATGGGAGGCACATTGTCTCAGGCTCTGGTGATAACACCCTTCGGATCCGGGCTGCAGAGACGGGGGAGGCGGTGGGAGAGCTACTCAGCGGCCATACCGACACCATCCATTCTGTTGCGTATTCGCCAGATAGCAAGCACATCATCTCGGGCTCTGACGATGGCACAATTCGGATCTGGGATGCCAAAACAGGGGAGGCAGTTGGGAAGCCAATTCATCGTTCCGCCGGCGAGAACACCCACCGCGTCCTGTCGGTTGCTTGCTCGCCAGATGGGAAGCATATTGTCTCTGGGTGGGCTGATGGGATGATTTGTGTTTGGGACGCAGAGACAGGTGAAGCAATTGGAGAGCCATTTGAAGGGCATACCTCTTGGGTTAACTGTGTCACATACTCGCCAGATGGGACGGGTATTGTCTCGTGCTCTGGTGACGGGACGGTTCGGGTATGGAATGCGGAGAAAAGCGAGGCGGCGGGAGCACAATTCACTGAAAACACCAGTGAATGGGATTTCATCACATACTCGCCTGACGGAACACGTATCGTATCGGCGTCTGAGGGCGGGATGATTTGTGTTTGGGATGCAGAAACAGGAAGCGCGGTCGCAGACCCACTGAAACGGAACGTGGGAGGTGAGCACCGCACCATGGCCACCACATTCTCGTCAGATGGGAAGCGCGTTGTCTCGTGTGATCGTAGCGGGTGCATTCAGACCTGGGATTCAGAGACAGGACAGCCAGTCAGAGACACAATCAAACTGGAACCCAGTAGTGACTGCTCCTACGCCACATACTCTTCCGATGGGACACGCATTGCAGTGCAGGATTCCGACGAGGTGATCCAAGTGTTTGATGCAGAGACAGGCAAGGCTATGGGAACGTCGTTTGGAAAGTACACCAACAAACTCGGAGTCAAGTGCATTGCATATCCACCAGAGGGGACACACATTGCATTGGGCTTTTGGGACAGGACGGTTTGTGTTTGTGACTCAGAGACAGGCAAAGAGGTAGGAGGGTCATTCAACAGCGGGGGATTGATTAACTCTCTCGCATATTCGCCGGATGGGAAGCGCCTCGTCGCAGGCTCCGATGACTGCAATATTCGCCTGTGGAACACAGAGACCGACACTGCGGTGGGAGGGCCGTTGAAAGGGCATACCGACAAAGTCATGACCGTTGTATGGTCGCCAGACGGAAAGTACATCATATCGGGTTCTAAGGACCAGACCGTCCGCGTCTGGAACGCGGAGACAGGCGAGGCGGTTGGGGGGCCATTAAGAGGACACAGCGGTCCAGTGACTTCCATCGCATACTCTCCAGACGGAACGCGGTTTGCCTCGGCCTCAACCGATAAAACGATCCGGTTTTGGGATGCACAACGAGTGACAGCCGTATCTGAGAGGTATGTTCCACATGGATCCTGTATCAGTCTTTCTCTAATCAGCCTTTCTCTAAGCAACGATACAGCTCCTGTGTTGACAGACAGCTCATCACTTGACAGCGGTTGGATATTGACGTCTTCCTCTGACCTGTGGTATTGGGTTCCTCCATGCTATCGCCTGGGTTTCGTCAGGCCCAGCAACACGGCTGTCATCGCTGCTGGCGGGCCGGTGGAGCCGGACGTGACTGCCTTCGTCCATGGGTCAATTTGGCAGCAATGCAGGGCACTTTAGGCAGAATAAGTAAATACTGCATTAGTGGGAGAGAGAAGCAGCCATTCCAAAACATTCCGTCGCAAGTTCAAGCAAGGTTCCAGTTCAGCTCGCGTGTGTAGCTCTGTTCCTTTGTCGTCTACTATAGTCATATATTGTTGCTTTACCTATTCAGTCACTTGAATGCCATGCTAAATTCGTGGGTATGTGGCTCAAGTTAAGTATACCACGGCTAATCCCCAGCGGTTGATTGCCCATTGATCTGTAAAGCAGATCAACTGTTGCAAGTTAACATGGCTATGAACATGAATCAAGCAATGCCGTTGTGACTGTGAGCCATCAACACCTGCAATCTGATAGTCATATCTGCCCATGGTTTACTACTAAGATATATTCCACACCAACTCGGATCTGAGTCTACCATGTGCGCCCACATCTCGCACAGCTTCAACGTGCATGCAGACCGCTCAGCGTTACACTGCCAGCAGGGTTGCTTTTGAGCGCTGAGCAGCAATCTGCAAGTTGCACCGGCATCTGCTGACAAAACTCAGGCTGCTGCTGGCCAGGCTGCCGTGCGATCGCCATCGCGTCGTCGGACTCAGGAGAGTGACTTTCCTGTTACAAATCGATGCACATTCGAGATGACCGATGTGACGCATCGATAGCCCCTGCGCGATCTGCAGCCGTGAACTCCAGCGCGCACTCGATCTTGTCCCCGCTGACTATCCCACCGATCCTAAACGGCGTCTCCGTGAGAATGACGTCGCCTTCCTGTAAAGCAGCGGCTGTTCACATACACAGCACAGTGCCAGTCGCTGTTCTCGGAGGGACGCGTCTTATATTATCCTATACGTCGCGACCTCGGCGAAAGATGTCGTGCGCGCCTTGACTGATGGTCAATTAAGAAGACGCGTTGGTGAAGTTTGGTCGTGCTTGGCTCAAAACGTGGCCTCCACAACCCTTGTCCGAGTCCGCCATGGTCAACGATGTCGCTGGCCTCGCGTGCGTTCAACGCGCATCGATCAACCCTTTAACCCTCCTGCCCACCCATTGCTGCCCCCTGAAATGTTAGTTCGACGCCAGCAGCACACCAAACATCGATTCTGGCGCGAAATTCACTTCGTCCTGTCTGAGCATAATCCAACTCCACCAGCCTGGTCCTCCTTCATACGAACGCACTAAAGCCGCGAGCGTGTCATGTACGCGCGACCGTCACAACGCAATAGGAGAACCCGCAGAGCCGACGCGCTACAGTGGCGAATGCGCAGAGTGGAATCATGCCTGCGATCGCCGTCCCCACAACTCGTCGGCGCCCGGCCGAGAACAACGACTCATCGTTCCTTTCGATACCCGCCAGCGGCTTCCTTTCGGGACGGCGACAGGCATTCCTTTCGGAGCAACAACGAACGGAGCGGCTAGCCCTTCTGGGGCTCACACGACCAGACGCACTCCGGCAAAGGGCAGCGCGTCAGCAGGCTCTGGCCCTCAGCCCAGCCTCCACCGCCTCCAGCCGCCGCGTCGCAGCCGTCCTTCGTCGACGCATGGTCACGGACAGCAGGCGCCGACCGTGCTGAAACCTGTCATCGCGATGGAGGTGGGCGGGCAGGCGATGGAGTTCAGGATGCAGCAGCAGCAGCAGCAGCAGCAGGAGAAGGTCGCGCGGGGCAGGGGCCAGAAGCGGCAGGGCGAACTCGCAGGCGCTTCATCCCAACCATGCGTCTCACCCGCCTCACCACAGTCCACCGCCTCACCACCCGGCAGCGGTAGCTCATTCTCACGCAAGATTTCGCAGGCTGACTGATCGATCGCTTGTCCGCGGGGCATCCTACAACGTGCACGCGGCGGTGCCTGAGCTTGTAAAGGGTGTCATCTCGATGGGAGCTCCTCCTGGCGCAGGTTTGATCGAAGCTACAAAATGGTCCCGCTTCCAACCGCCCCGCACGCGAAATGGCTCATCTTGGCGGCCTACAACCCAAGCCCTGTCGAAGAAAACGAAAGCTTCACCGCACCACAAGCACAACCACCATACGCGAGCAGCTTTCGAACGCGCAGTCCTCCGCATCATTTGTGATACAGGCAGTATCAATCACAAGCGAGCGAACCAGGGCGAACAACGCGGACTATTTCGAACCATATATCTTCCATGCGCTGCGGAATCGGGTTTCTCTAGCGCAACAACATACGCAGGCGAATACGGACGACGGTCGCGATGAGTTGGAGCAAGCTTTGAAGGAAATGGTGGGATGATCACTCTCGGGAACGTTCTCGACCTTGTGTGCAACTGACGTTCCGGCGGTATTTTCGTCACCCCAAGATCAAAGGTAACTATTCATCTTTCGGGGACAACCTAAAGCATGCTGATTTATCGGTACGCATCTAGGCAGGGGCAATTGCGATAGCAGTTGAATCCGCTAAGCCTCCCACATTCGAACGATATCGCATCTGCGAACCACATGTAGGAATGCTCAAACATGGCCATCATGGATCGCAGCGCCGAGTTTGGCAACCTATACGATACGAACGGCCGATTATAGGGCGGTCTTGAGGGTCCCGAGGAGCTGGGAAAGGTCATCGCCATTGCGCATGGGGCCCCGATCTAGGCCAGAAAGACAAGATGCACAACGGCACGGCGGCAACCTTTGTCGGGCTTGAGGATTATAGCATACAAGTGGCCCTCGATCCTGAACCACTGCGAAAGGCTCGCGAAGAGGAGGGGAAGCAGTCCAACATCGGTGTGTTGTACAAGCGCATCCGCTGGGGCAAACTGGAATCCGTTATGGCCCTCCATTCCCTCAGCTTCCTCGTCCAAGAGGTGCCGAGTCTCGCTGAGCACGGATATGATATGTTTGCGCTTCATGACCCCGATGGCTATGCACCGCATGCGAAGGGCACGCAAGACGAAGCTTTACCCTCTCGCCACGCCCAATGTCGATGAGGGAAACGCGGGGCAAAATATCAATATCCTTTATGATCTTCTCGTCTTTCAGCTCGGTCGCCCACCTGATGAGGTTGAAAAACTGTTCGTCATGGTGGGCCCAGTCTGCAGTCGAGAAGCTGTGCACCCTAAAGAACTTTCTCCGGACGCCGACTGCCCACATGGCTATCATCGGTACGGCTGGGTCCTTCCGCTTATCCAGCTGTGGCACAGGGGGCTGGCGGACCTTGGGCGCATTCTGGAGAGGCACTGGGGAGGCTGGCAAGCTCAAGATCCGTCTGGATTCTGCCATGAACATTCTCCTCGGGAGGAAGGTAAAGCACTCAGATGGGCCCAACTGCTATCCCGGCAGCATATTGGCTTTGGTACATTGAAGGCACAGGCAATTGATTGCTGGAGGTACGTCATTGTATCTTAATACTATTACCTGCTCTAATAACGTGTTACACCAGGGTGAAATTCGGCGTCTCAGACTTGGATCAGCACTTCAAAGATCGTTGGGTGACGCTCGTGCTCAGCCAACTTTACATGCCAGAAAGCTCGGCCGAGAACGCGCTGGTCCCAATCCCTTGTGTCCTGCCTATTTTGCTGGCGGCAAGAAGTGGGCAGAAACGGCTCGTCTGTTAGACTCAGATGACGAGGATAAAGTACCTTTGATGGCGATCAATTACGCCAAACCTCCCTTCGCATGCTCGACAACATGCTCGATTACGATTTTCGGCGCACAATGTCTGATGGAGATATCGGACGTGCGGTGAACGTCATAGCGGTGAGCCATTCACTCGATTTAATCTCTGCTCTGAGTACTCACAGTGTACAATCAGGTTTAGACATTCATTCACATTCACAGGCTCCGGCAAGGGAAAGTACTCAAATGAGCTTCTCGAGCTCGCATGCAGCTTTGAGTGTGAATACTCGTCTGCATTGCAGGAGCTCATCAAGAACAACTGGCTTGGCAGTTTGAGTGGCGTCGAAGGGTGTTGGTTCAGCGTGGACCTACTTCAAGAGAAAAATAACAAGTGGCTCAAGAAGAGCCTCAACGTCGAGATTCCGACTTTGGGGATTCCTTTTTAAAGACATCATTGCTGTTACTATTCGAACTTTCCTAGGGGCTAAGGACGCCATGAAATCATCAGTTCGACTAGCCAAGACAGGCGGCCCACGCCCTCGCGCTCACAAGGAAGCGGCAATGAACCGGCTTGCGGCCGACATGGATGGTCATCAGCTCCATCGCTACCGGGAAGGCCGCGCGTGGGGCTATACACAAGACGACCTCGATGTACAATGATAACGTTGGGCCCGAAGATTGGAGCCCAGGACGTTGAGGGATTCGGTCGCGATCCCGGAGAGGGCGAAGACGAGGATGGAACGGGATACATGGGAGGTGAGGCTGCCTTGCCAAATATCCTGGTAAACGTTGTCCTTATTTCAAGGTATGAATTGGATATGTTAAAGTTGCAGGGAGACGACATTAATTGTGAGAGGATTTAATGGATAGGGGGTTATTTAGATCAAGAGGTAATCAAGAGGGCGGCGAAGATATAAGTAATGAATAGTAGTATTGGTACAATGTACATATGCTTAGAATGACGGCAATATGGAGAAATTATGAGATCGAAGTGTTAAGAGGAGATAACGAAAGATATTACTGTCAGTTTTTAGCGCTCTGGTATTAGAAACGGGCTGGTTCGTTGTACTGTTCTCTTTGGCAGTGACTGGAGCCTGGCGGGGAGCATTTAGAGGTACTGCTGTCTGCTGCTAGTTTGATGTTGTTCTCTTGCCCAAGATCAAGGAATCGTTACGGGCGGGTATCAGCCGCTGGCGCCGAGTCGGCGTCAGCGAGAAGTTGAAGTACGCGCGATCCAGATGGTACGGGGGGCGCAGGACGTGCATCGCCTCGACGACCTTGGCAGTCAATCTTGCAGGTATAATCAACGTGACAGGAGGCACTGCGTGATGCCTCTCCTGAACACATTGTCTCGAGTGATTCCTCGCGAATTCCTGGAAGAATATCGTCGCTAACTCGTCTCCCGCGTCGTTGGTAGTCGAGCAGCTCTTGAGGACCTTGTTTGATCGCTCAAATAGGAAGGCCCAGAAGCAGCAAACGGGCCCATAATCAAGTATCTGTTCAAAAATATGAGCGACCCAGAATACCAGCGTGTGTGATCTTGCATTTCGGGGAAGGATGATGCTTGTACCTGTGGTCTGCAGAGCCCAAGATCTTGCACATTGCTGGGTGATCAAAACAAAGTGCTACGAAAATGAGACGAACACGCCTCCCTGCGCGGCTGATATGAGTGCATGTTTAGTGTAAATATAATAGTGTGCTGGCCTTGTAGGTATCTAGGTATCCTGGCGACTATCCCATGATCGTACAGCATGATAAGGTCATCGATATGCTAGTCATGCAGTTTTCCACCCCATCGAGGTTCACACTTTTGGCCTAGGTGCTATGCCATACGCCAGGACGGTGGTCGTTGTATACCTGTAACTATTCCCTGAGAGAGATGCGGATGTACATAGCGAAAGGCTGACTCACCGAAAATGATTTGGTAAGTTTACAACCGAGTTTGAAAGCATGCCAGCGGTATGAGAGCCAGAATGATGACTGCGCTCAAACGCGAATCTGCATGCACGTAAACAGATGCGCGGTTCGATAAGTTGGGATACACGGCGCACCCATCAAAATTCATCGTGAAGGCGATGCGAAGCATCAGGGTCTGGCATGTTGTCGAAAAACAGCCATCCATCGCGACCCTTGCGCTGTTCCATACACGACCGCCTTGCACTTTCCTTCTCCGGGTGGTCGCGTCTGCCATGCATCAAGCCTGTCCTCGATATCAGGCTGGTCGAGGAATCCGGCAAACTATTCAGAGATGGGCTTTGAGGGTGACGAGTTGGGGTTTAGCGCTCTTCTGCGAGTCCTTGCAATTAGGAATTTCGCTGTTTTGCAGGTGATCCGCCATCGATGTTAAAATCGGGACATCGCACTCGGAGCACCGCAGGTCTTGGTCGGAACCAGGTGGATATATCCATCGGCAGATTTGGCACGTCGGGAGTATGCGAAACTCGTCTGCAAGGCCAAGCTTCTTTAGAGTGGTGCTGAGCGTCGATGGGACGGCTGCATGTCGCACGAGACCATAGCAACAAACACAACAGGACACGAAGCATAAGATTACATGCGACATGCGGCAGATGGTAATGAAGGTGCAGCCATGTCGCCACGACTCATAAGCAGAACAATCTGCCAGAATCAGTGAGAGGTCGCGTCGCTCAATGTTTGCGACAGCGGAACTGGTGCTGGGTTGATAGGATATTCATATATTAAGGCTGGTGGTACGCGCTCGTCTATTTGATCTGCAGGTATATATATGAGATCTTTGGCTTGTACGAGAACTAGATGAGAACGTGCACACCATTCTCTGCATATCCGTTCCAGCCTCCCCCTCGTTCTGGTCCATGCATCAAATGGTCATCAATAGCAGCTGCATCTTCGTACCGCTGAATGTCAGTCAATTGCGCGCAGCAAGGCAAAAAGGAGGGACTTACGTGCATAAAGGAGACCATATGCGAAGGAGGGGTAGAGTACCAAGATGGGTCCCTTCCTGCAAATAATGAAGGCGTCGAGAGGCATGGCTGAGGCTGCATGGAGCGCTGACGGCTGCAATCGGGCTTGTATTGCGCTGCGGGGAATGCTGCGTCAGTTCTGCATCTATTTAAAGTGGTATAGCGTCAGCAAGCACCTACACGCAGGGTCAGGGCGGTGCCCCCGTATCTGCGGCGCCCGCTGGCTAAATGGATTGATGGTAAGGATGCAGACCGACACGCCAACCTTCAGTGCCCTCGAGAGCAATCCGATGCACATGCCTGCGTCGAAAGTGCCCTAGAATACCCGTGCCCATCCCTGCTTGATCGTTCCAAGGACCAGTGGCTTTGTGAAGCTACATCACCGACGGGACAGCGTGCACAGGCATGGCATGCTTGATACGAAGGTGTATCCGCGTACGCCGTTGTTGATATCGGACGTGCGCACATGAGAGGGGCAGAAGGCGTGATATGAAGTCTTGTTGCCAGTTAGATATCGATAACGAGTCCCGTAATCAGAGCAAGCTTAGGTGAGTAACAAGTAGCCGATTACTGGCGTAGAGAATACAATGAGCGCGGGTGACAAGTGGTTATGTAATGTACGGAACCCTCCTTGGAAAGGGTTCAGAATCACAGTGACAGGGGTTGACATCTCGTGTCCTATACTTAGCTTGCCTATAGCTGGGACATGCTACGCACTGGCTATTGCACATCAGATTAGGCCTGTGATCACCACGTTCGCTGCTCACCCAAATCATCGGATTAGCGCAGCGCCCAACTTATAGCTACGTCTAGACTCCGGACAACATACACGCGGCCTGCACAGGGCTTGCATCACTTCTTTCTATCGATACGTCTTGCATGCTTGATTTGAACCCGTCGTGAACGTCCTTCGCTGATTCGACACGTCGTCTTGCTCAATGACGCCCAGTGGCGACTCACCCGTGAAGGTCAAGATTACCGGTAAGCATCAGACCGTGATCGTGGTACAGATGAAACGAGTCTGACGATTGAGTAGACTTCAAGTGTAGCAAGACTCAGGAAAGCAAATTCCCCAAGAAATCGTTCTATATCAAGATCACGGTCGAGAAGGAAACAAAGGGCTTCAAAACATCGCGTGTCAAGGGAGGGGAATCCGTGCTTTCATGGACCGATAATTACATCTTGTAAGAAGCATCCTTGCCTCTGCCACGACCACCAAATAATAACGCAAGACTGGCAGCGGGGACAGCGGCATCACCGGCTCCTCCATAATATGCGTTGAAATGTTTCAGTGTCACCGCATCCGTGAAGACGAAAGAATTGGCGAGTTTAGGGGTACCATTGAGTCTTTATTGGGAGAAGGGTCTTCAGGTGAGTTTTCAATTCATCCGCTATCATTCATTCGGTATTGACTGTTAACCAATTCCAAAGAGGTTTCTCGCGAGCTGCGAAAAGACCCTAATGTGCCATTACCTGTCAGCGTCACATTCTCAATCTCGAACCTGTCCAAAGACGCTGACGTCAATCGTCTTCGCGCCGAGGAGGCGCTTCCACAAGCCCACATAGGCCTGAGCGAAATGAAGGGTGCACCGTCGGCTGTAGAGAAGACCGAGGCGCTGGCTGGCATGGCTGTTCAAGCTGCAGATACCGCGAGGTCTTTCGGCGATGTCTGGAGTTCGCTCATCAAGACCCTCACGATTGTAACGGAGATCACTGATAAACTAGCTGAGGTGCGGCTCTCGTTTTCTGACTTCAAATTCTCGCCGCTAAAATTCTGCAATAACAAGGTTCACCCGTATGCTCAGACGGCGTGTATGATACTATCAGTGGTTCCAAAGGTCAGACATCTTCGTCATTGGCAAAACGTGTGCTCATGCAGCTTCGATAGGTCCTAATTGCCCAAACCAAACTCGACGGCGCCGTTTGCGATTTGATGGAGATAATCGACGACGTGCACTTGTTTGTACAGAAGGCCGAAGCCTTGCCACGCAACGAACTCATCACGGACTTGAGGATCATGACAGTGGAATGTGCCTATCTCATTCGGGATTACGCCGAGACGAAGAACTTCTGTATGTGGCCCATCATCTACTGGTTCTGTTATTGATGCCATTACTCAGTGAAGCGGACGTTGGAACACGTCTTATCCAGCCTGGAATCGAAAATCCTCAATTACAAAACAGAGTTTACAAAGCTGCGAGAACAATTTCTAGGGCATGTATCTCTAGACACCGGCACCAGGTTGATTCGCTGTGAGAGCTTACTCGACGACATGCGTAAGTAAAACGTACATCTTCGCGACTGAAGAGAAAACTGACTGGATCATAGATACGTGCTCCGTCATCGACAAGCTCTCTTACGCTCCCAGTGCCACCAGCAAGGACAAGAGCTGCATTCCAGGCACCCGCGAAGCGGCTCTGGACGAAATCCACCAGTGGATCAACAAACCAGATGGCGATGATACCCCCCGGCTCTTAGTCCTAACCGGGGTCGCAGGGGTCGGGAAATCCGCAATCGCTAACAGCATCGCCCTGCATTACGATGGGCTCAAACGCCTCGGATCGTTCGTTGCATTTACCCGGGCCGACCAGGAGAAGCGCCATCCTGGGAATCTCTTGAGCACCGTCTCTCGAGACATTGCCGAACTCGACGCGTCGTGGAGGAAGGCGCTCTACAAGGCAGTGAAGGAGAAACGCAACCAATGCCTTGATTCCTCGCCGATCAGTCAAATGGAACATTTGATACTTGGGCCGGCGGAGGCGCTTACTTTTTCTGGTCCGATTGTGATCGTCATTGACGCACTGGATGAGAGCGGAGATGCTTCACAGCGCAGATCTCTCCTTAGAGCTTTGGGCGAGAACGCTGCAAAGCTACCCAGCAATTTCCGGTTTCTGATCACAGCTCGCCCGGAAAGCGATATCCAAAAGCTCTCGGAAAAACCGCCCAATATCCAACAGAAGACCATAGCAACTACAGACAAGGCCACAGACGCCGACATTACCAAGTACATAACGAAAGCACTTGTCGAGTTCACCGGGGATCTAGAGCAACACCCGAAATGCTCTAACGGCGAAGGGGTCAAGATGCTCGTCCGCGGATCTGGGCACTTGTTTGAGTGGGCGGCGACGGCGTGCCGAGTCATTCAGAATGAGAGTGATGCTTTTTCTGCGCCTGAACTCCTGCTTGGCATGGTCGCTGTAGGCAGCGACCTCGACGCACTCTACGCAAAGATTTTGCGCGAGACGTACAAGGAAAAAGCCATGCCTCGTTTCAGGCAGGTCTTGGGCGGTATCTTAGCCGCGAAGGAGCCCTTGCCCATGGCATCTCACTCAGCTCTCCTGCAGCCTGAGGGCGAAAAGGATGATATCGTCTCGAGGATAGTCGGGTCCCTCGGGTCACTGTTGCATGGCGTCGGCCAGAACGAAGGTCCTCAAGTTCAGATCCGTGCCCGTCATACATCGTTCTTTGATTTTCTCCAAGATGCGGAACGCAGCAAGGAATTCTTCGTGGATACTACAACACAAGATCAAAACCTCGTTCTGGGATGTCTTGGTGTCATGAAAGAACTTCGATTCAACATATGCGGTTTAGAGACATCTCATCTCCGCAATGCCAACATTCCTGATCTACCAACTCGTGTTCAAACACACATTACACCCCACCTCCTTTACGCCTGCCGATTCATTGGTGTTCACCTGCAGACTACCTCGTATGAAAAGCAGGTCGGCAGAGAACTCAAAGATTTCCTGCACGAACACCTCCTCCACTGGCTGGAAGTACTTAGCTTGACAAAACTTGTCAATACGGCGTCAAGATCTTTAAACTCAATTATTAAATGGAGTCAGGTTCGTGATTGTCGTAATGATACTGGAATCGTCTAATCCTAGCACCTGCAGAGCCACAACACCGATCTCGCCGCTTTTGCCAAAGATGCGAAAATGTTTGTGAATGTGTTTGCACCGGCCATTTCCCAGAGCGCACCTCACATCTACCTATCGGCCCTGCCG
The DNA here is from genome assembly GCA_001630335.1 of Athelia psychrophila. Taxonomy (NCBI): domain Eukaryota; kingdom Fungi; phylum Basidiomycota; class Agaricomycetes; order Atheliales; family Atheliaceae; genus Athelia; species Athelia psychrophila. Next base: position 72,229 of record KV417578.1, read on the forward strand.
TTTGCTCCAACACTGTCGCTTGTTTCTAAGCAATATCTGCCCAAATATCCATCCACAATTCACTTGAAATCGGGAAGTGTACAAAGGTGGCCTGCGGCGCTCAAGACGCTTGAAGGGCACAAGGGCGGTGTCTACGCCGTTGCGTATTCGCCAGACGGGACACACATCGTCTCAGGCTCTGCCGATAATACAATTCGGATCTGGGATGCAGAGACAGGGGAGGCGGTGGGAGAGCCACTCAGAGGCCATACCAACGAGATCAATTGTGTTGCGTATTCGCCAAATGGCAGACACATCGTCTCGGGCTCTGACGATAAAACGATTCGGATCTGGGATGCAGAGACAGGGGAGTCGGTGGGAGAGCCACTCATAGGTCATACCGCGGCTATCTGGGCTATTGCATGCTCGTCAAATGGGGCACACATCATCTCGGGCTCTGCAGATAACACAATTCGGTGCTGGGATGCAGTGACAGGGAAGGCGGTGGGGGAGCCACTCAGAGGCCACACCGGAATCATATATGCTGTTGCATACTCGCTGCCGGATGGGAGGCACATTGTCTCAGGCTCTGATGACAACACCCTTCGGATCTGGGCTGCAGAGACAGGAGAGGCAGTGGGAGAGCCACTCAGCGGCCATACCGGCACCATCAATTGTGTTGCGTATTCGCCAGATAGCAAGCACATCATCTCGGGCTCTGACGATGGCACAATTCGGATCTGGGATGCAAAAACAGGGGAGGCAGTTGGGAAGCCAATTCGTCGTTCCGCCGGCGAGAACACCCACGTCGTCCTGTCGGTTGCCTGCTCGCCAGATGGGAAGCATATTGTCTCTGGGTGGGCTGATGGGATTATTTGTATTTGGGACGCAGAGACAGGTGAAGCAATTGGAGAGCCATTTGAAGGGCATACCTCTGCCGTCAGATGTGTCGCATACTCGCCAGATGGGGCGGGTATCGTCTCGTGCTCTGATGACGGGACAGTTCGGGTATGGAATGCGGAGAAAAGCGAGGCGGCGGGAGCGCAATTCACTGAAAGCACCAGTGAATGGAATTTCGTCACATACTCGCCTGGCGGAACATGTATCGTATCGGCGTCTAGAAGCGGGATGATTTGTGTTTGGGATGCAGAAACAGGAAGCGCGGTCGCAGACTCACTGAAACGGAACGTGGGAGACAGGGAGCACCACACCATGGCCACCACATTCTCGTCAGATGGGATGCACGTTGTCTCGTGTGATCGTGGCGGGGACATTCAGACCTGGGATTCAGAGACAGGACAGCCAGTCAGAGACACAATCAAACTGGAACCCAGTAGTGACTGCTCCTACGCCGCATACTCTTCCGATGTGACACGCATTGCAGTGCAGGATTCCGACGAGGTGATCCAAGTGTTTGATGCAGAGACAGGCAAGGCTATGGGAACATCATTTGGAAAGTACGCCAACAAAAACGGAGTCAACTGCATTGCATATTCACCAGAGGGGACACACATTGCATTGGGCTTTTGGGACAGGACGGTTTGTGTTTGCGACTCAGAGACGGGCAAAGAGGTAGGGTCATTCAACACCGGGGGATGGATCAACTCTCTCGCATATTCGCCGGATGGGAAGCGCCTCGTCGCAGGCTGCAGAGACGGCAGGATTCACCTGTGGAACACAGAGACCCACACTGCGGTGGGAGGGCCGTTGAAAGGGCATACCGACGAAGTCATGACCGTCGCATGGTCGCCAGACGGAAAGTACATCATATCGGGTTCTGAGGACCAGACCATTCGCGTCTGGAATGCAGAGACAGGCGAGGCGGTTGGGGGGCCATTAAGAGGACACGGTGGTTCCGTGACGTCCATCGCATACTCTCCAGACGGCACGCGGTTCGCCTCGGCCTCAAATGATAAAACGATCCGGTTTTGGGATGCACGACGAGTGACAGCCGTATCTGAGAGGTATGTCTCACATAAATCTTGTATCTGTCTTTCTCTAATCAGCCCAACAAGTGTCGGCAACGAGCCCGCTCCAACGTTTTCCGACCGCTCAGTACCCGAAAACGGCTGGGTATCAATGTCGTCTTCTGAACTGTTGTTTTGGGTTCCTCCATACTATCGCCCGGGTCTTGTTGGGCCCAGCAACACGGTTGTCATCGCTGCTGGCGGGTCAGTGGAGCTGGACTTGACCACTGTCTTCGTCCATGGGTCACAATGGCAGCGATGCAGGGCACTTTAGGCAGGACCAGTTGCAGTCAATGCCGCATTAGTGGGAGAGAAGAAGCCGTTTCAAGCAGTTCATCACAGGTTCAAGCAAGGTTCGGGTTCGGTTTGCGTGTGTAGCTTTGTTCATTTGTCGCGTACTATAGTCATCAATAAGTTGCTTTACCTATTCCGATACTCAAATGCGAGTATGTGAGGCTCGAGTTACGTATACCACGGCCAGTCCACAGCGGTTGATTATCCATTGATCTGTAGAAGCAGAGTAACGGGACTGCTGCAAGTTAACATGGCTATGAACGCGGAACAAGCAAAGCCGTTGTGACTATGAGCTATCAACAGCTGCAGTCTGATAGTCATATCCGCTCATGGTTTAGTGCAACTCGGATCTGCGTCTACCACGCGCGCCCACATCTGGCACAGCTGCAGACCGCTCAGCGTTACACTGCCAGCAAGGTTGCTTTTGAGCGATATGCAGCAAGTTGCCGGTTGCCGACAAAACTCAGATTTCTCCTTGCTGCTGCTGGCCAGCCGTGCGATCGCCATCGTGTCGTCGGGAGTGATTTTCATATTACAAGTCGAGATGACTGATGATGCATCGATAGCCCCTGTGCGATCTGAAGCCGTGAACTCCGATCCTGTCCCCGCTGACTATTCTGCCGATCCCAGACGGTGTCCCCGTGAGAATGACGTTGCCTTCCTGTAAAGCAGCGGCTGTTCACATACACGGCACAGTGCCAGTCGCTGTTCTTGGAAGGACGCGTCTTGAGTTATCGCATACGTCACGATCGATGTCGTGCGCGCCTTGACTGATGGTCCATTAAGAGGACGCGTTGGTGAAGTTTGGTCGTGTTTGGCTCAGAACGTGGCCTCCACAACCCTTCTCCGAGTCCGCCGTGGTCGACGATGTTGCTGGCCTCGCGTGCGTTCAACGCGCATCGATCAACCCTCCTGCCCACCCATTGCTGCACTCATGCTGCTACTTGATATGTTAGTTCGACGCCAGCAGCATGCCAAAAATCTAGGTACGTCCGATTCAAGCGCGAAATTCACTTCGCCCCATCTGAACATAATTTAGAGTCGATGCTACGGCAGCGAATGCGCAGACTGGACCCACGCATGCGATCGCTGCCCCCCACAACTCTCGTTGGCGCCCGGCCGAGAACAAAGGCCCGTCCGCCCCACTGCTCCTTTCGATCCTCACTGGCGCCTTCCTTTCGGGACGGCGACAGGCATTCCTTTCGGAGCAAAAACGAACGGGCTGGCCATCCCTTCCGGAGCGCACACGACCAGACCCGTGCCGGCACAGGGCAGCGCGCCAACGGGTCCCGGTATTCAGCTCAGCTTCAACCACTAGCCGTCGCGTCGCAGCAGTCCTTCGTCGACGCATGGTCGTGGGCAGCAGGTGTCGAGCGCGCTGAAACCTGGCCTCGCGATGGAAGTGGGCGGGCAGGTGATGGAGTCCAGGATGCAGCAGCAGCAGGAGAAGGTCGCGCGGGACAGGAAGCAGGGGCGGCGGGGGAACCCGCGGGCACTTCGCCCCAGCCATGCGGCTCACCCGGCTCACTCCAGCCAACCGCATTACGCATCTCATCCCCCAGCAGTGGGAGCTCATTGGGACGCGAGGTTTCATAGGCCGACTGATCAATCCCTTGTCCTCGGAGCATTCTACCAACATGCACGCGGCGGTGCCCGAGCTTGTACAGGGTGTCATCTCGGTGGGAGCTCCTTCTCCTGGTGCAGGTTTGATCGAAGCTACAAAACGGTCCCGCTCCCACTCGCTGCGTACGAAATAGCCCATCGCGACGGTGCCTCCAAGCTCGTCGGTTACGTCCTGGCGGACTACAACCCAAGTCCTGGCGAGGAAAACGGAAGCTTGACCACACCACTAGCACAACCACCGTACGCGAGCAGCTCCCCAACGCGCAGTCCTCCGCATCATCTGTGGCACAGGCGGTATCCATCCTAATCGAGTTAATCAGGACGAACAATGCGGACTATCTCGAACCATATCTCTTCCATGCGCTGCGGAATCCGGTTTATCAAGCAACAACATACACATGCGAATACGAACGACGGCCGCGATGAGTTGGAACAAGCTTTGAAGGAAATGGTTGATCGTACGGGTACGGTCACTCTCGAGAATGCTCTCGAGCTTGTGCGATCGACGTTCCGGTAGTATCTTCGTCACCCTAGATCAATGGTAACTATTCATCGTTCGGACACGACATAAGCATGCTGATTTATTGGTGCGCATCTAGGAAGGGGCAATTGCGACCGTAGTCGGATCCGTCAAGCCTCCCCATTCGAACGATATCGCATCTGTGAATCATATGCAAGGAATGCTCAAACATGCCCATCATGGATCGCAGCGCCGAGTTTGGCAACCTGTAAGATACGGACGGCTGTTTACAGGGCGGGCTTCAGGGTCCCGAGGAGCTGGGCAAGGTCATCATCATTGTGCATGGGGCCCCGATCTAGGCAGACAGACAAGATGCCCAAGGGCACAGCGGCAACCTTTGTCGGGCTTGAGGATTATAGCGTAAAAGCGGCCCTCGATCCTGAACCACTGCAAAAGGCTCGCGAAGAGGAGAGGAAGCAGTTCAACATCAGTGTGTTGTATAAGCGCGTCCGCTGGGGCGAACTGGAATCGGTGATGGCCCTCCATTCCCTCAACGTCCTCGTCCAAGAGATGCCGAGTCTCGCTGAGCACGCGGATATGTTACGTTTGCGCTTCAAGACCACGATGGCTATGCACCGCATGCGAAGGGCACGCAAGACGAAGCTTTACCCTCTCGCCACGTCTAATCTCAATGAGGGAAACGCGGGGGAAAATATGAATATCCTTTATGATCTTCTCGTCTTTCAGCTCGGCCGCCCACCTGATGAGGTCGAAAACTGTTCGTCATCGTGGGCCCAGTCTGCAGTCGAGAAGCTGCGCATCCTTGTGGGGTGACGCTCGTGCTCTCTGCCAACTTTACATGTCAGAGAGCTCGGCCGCAGACGCGCTGCTCACCAATTCCTCGTGTCCCGCCCAATTTCCTGGCGGCAAGAAGTGGACACAAATGGCTCGTGTGCTAGGCCCAGATGACGATGGTGAAGTACCTTTTGAGGGTGATCAAGTCATCGCAAACACCTAGCTTCGCATGCGAGACGGCATGCTCGATTACGAGTTTCGGTGCGCAATATCTAATGTGAGATATTGGACGCGTGGTGATGTCGGTGAGCTATTCCCTTGATTTAATCTCTCCTCTGAGCACTCACGGTGTCAGTCAGGTTTAGACATCCACATCCGCAGGCCCCGGCAAGGGGAAAGTACTCAAATGAGCTTCTCGGGCTCGCATGCAGTCCTGTGTAAATCCTCGCCTGCATTACAGGAACTCACCAAGAACAATTGGCTCTGAAATTTGAGTGTCATTGAAGGGCGTTGGTTCGGCATGGACCTTCTTCAAGAGAAGAATATCATGCAGCTCAAGAGACGGTTCATTGTCGAGATTCCAACTTTGGGGGTTCCTTTTTAAGGACATTATTGCTGTTAACATTCGAGCTTTCCTAGGGGCTAAGGACATCATGAAATCGGCAGTTCGACTGGTCGAGACAGGCGGCGCACACCATCGCACTCGTAAGGAGGCAGCGATGAACCGGCTTGCGGCCAGCATGGATGAACATCAGCTACATCGCTACCGAGAAGGCCGCACGTGGGGTTATGCGCAAAACGACCTCGAGGCGGGATTTACAACGACAACATTGGGCCCGAAGATTGGAGATTTTGTTGCCAGTGTTCTTATTTCGGGGGATGAATTGGGTATGTTCAAGTTGCAGGGAGACGACATTCATCGAGAGGATTTAATGGATAGTGGGTTATTTGGATCAAGAGGTAATGAAGAGGGCGGCGAAGATATAAGTAATCAATAGTAGTATTAATATCATGTGCATATGCTTAGAATGACGGCAATTAGGATAAATTATGAGATCGAAATGTTAAGAGGAGATAATGAAAGATATTACTGGTCAGCTCTTCGCGCTCTGGTATTAGAAACGGGTCGGTTCATTATACTGTTCTCTTTGGCAGTGATTGGAGCCTGGCTGGCGGGGAGCATTTCGAGGTACTGCTGTCTTCTGCTAGTTTGATGCTGTTCTCTTGCCCAAGATCGAGGAATCGTCACGGGCGGGTATCAGACGCTGGCGCCGAGTTGGCGTCAGCGAGAAGTTGAAGTAGGCGCGATCCAGATGGTACGGGGGGCGCAGGACGTGCATCGGCTCGAGGACCTTGGCCGTCAATCTTGCAGGTATGATCAACGTGAGAAGGGAGGCACTGCGTGATACCTCTCCTGAACACATTGTCTCGAGCGATTCCTCGTGAATTCCCGGCAGAATATCGTCTCTAAATCGTCTCTCGCGCGGTTGGTAGTCGAGCAGCTCTTGAGGACCTTGTTTAGTTGCTCAAACAGGAAGGCCCAGAGGCAGTAAACGGGCCCATAATCAAGTATCTGTTCAAAAATATGAGCGGCCCAGAATACCAGCGTGTGTGATCTTGCATTTCGGGAAAGGATGATGCTTGTGCCTGTGGTCTGCAGAGCCCGAGATCTTGCACATTGCCGGGTGATCAAAACAAAGTGCTACGAAAATGAGACGAACACGCCTCCCTGCGCGGCTGATATGAGTGCATGTTTAGTGTAAATATAATAGCGTGCTGACCTTGTGGGTATCTGGGTATCCTGGCGACTATCCCATGATCGTACAGCATGATAAGGTCATCGATATGCTAGTCATGAAGTTTTCCACCCCATCGAGGTTCACACTTTTGGCCTAGGTGATATGCCATACGCCAGGACGGTGGTCGTTGTATACCTGCAACTATTCCGTGAGAGAGATGCGGATGTACACAGCGAAAGGCTGACTCACCGAAAATAATTTGGTAAGTTTGCAACCGAGTTTGAAAGCATGCCAGCGGTATGAGAGCCAGAATGATGACTGCGCTCAAACGAGAATCTGCATGCACGTAAACAAATGCGCGGTTCGATAAGTTGGGATACACGGCGCACCCATCAAAATTCATCGTGAAGGCGATGCGAAGCATCAGGGTCTGGCATGTTGCGAAAAACAGCCATCCATCGCGACCCTTTGCGCTGTTCCATACACGACCGCCTTGCATGCAGTTTATCTTTCCTTCTCCGGGTGGTCGCGTCTGCCATGCATCAAGCCTGTCCTCGATATCAGGCTGGTCGAGGAATCCGGCAAACTATTCAGAGATGGGCTTTGAGGGTGACGAGTTGGGGTTTAGCGCTCTTCTGTGAGTCCTTGCGATTAGGAATTTCGCTGTTTTGCAGGTGATCCGCCATCGATTTGAAAATCGGGACATCGCACTCGGAGCACCGCAGGTCTTGGTCGGAACCAGGTGGATATATCCATCGGCAGATTTGGCACGTCGGGAGTATGCGGGACTCGTCTGCAAGGCCAAGCTTCTTTAGAGTGGTGCTGAGCGTCGATGGGACGGCTGCATGTCGCACGAGGGAGACCATAGCAACAAACACAACAGGACACGAAGCATAAGATTGCATGCGACATGCGGCCGATGGTATTGAAGGTGCAGCCATGTTGCCATGACTCATAAGGAGAACA
>KV417578.1:95901-111215 GCA_001630335.1 Athelia psychrophila
GCATCGTGAAACAAAACTAGTGGGTCGTTACACGTTCTAGAGCCCGAGACGTCTGGTGTCCGTGTTCGTAGTAGGAAAGGGCTTTACGTTCTAGTGTGTGCGACCATAAGACCCGGCGAGTATAAAAACTTGTCTATGAACTAATACCCGGGCAAATGACGGAGACCCGGAAGGACAAACTCGTTGATTTGTTCCATGAGTTCTCGACGAGCTGATGGTTGGTGCGCCTTCTGCTCAATCTCTGCTATAAGACGGCCCTTAAGCGCTCCTTAGCGAGCTCTGTTACACAAGTCCTCTCCGTAGTGCGTCACGGAGGGCAGAGTGCAACTAGTATGGACGTTCTAACTGCCGGTTCCAGGAGCTCGGCTACGTGCAGGACGCGGGGGGCATGGTAGACCTAGCGCGGATGAAGTTGAAGAGCGACTGCGGTTGAGCCGCGGTCGCAGACTATGGGCGGGCACTGCTAAGGAGCTAGAACCCGTTCTCTTGTCGTAGTTTGATCGTCTTCTGTCGTCATGGAGCTTTACGAGGGGCGGTCGGTCCGAGGTTAGTGACGGTTTCTCTTGTCATATTACTTGGCTGGGCAAAGATTATGGTCTCGCGCTTCTCGACTGGTCATTATAGAAAGTAATAGAGGAGAATTGTAAAGCTAGAGTATTAAATAGGATTAACGGCAGTAAGATTCGTATACGTGTACTATAATTATGATGATAACTAATGAATATAGAAGCGGCGGGAGAACTAATGGAGAACTAGGTTTATTGGGTGATAGGTAATTTAGGAGAGCTACTTACAGCAGAGGGACGTTGAAATTGTATAGGTTAAGTAGGGAACTTTATTCTTGTGACCGTTGTTTTAGAGGTTAGAAGCCCGGGTTACAACAGCAACATTTAGGGCGGAGCTCCAGCAAAACGCGTATTGGGGTGCACGCCGGAAGAGCCATCGCTACATAAAATGAGACGAACACGCCTCCCTGCGCGGCTGATATGAGTGCATGTTTAGTGTAAATATAATAGTGTGCTGACCTTGTGGGTATCTAGGTATCCTGGCGACTATCCCATGATCGTACAGCATGATAAGGTCATCGATATGCTAGTCATGAAGTTTTCCACCCCATCGAGGTTCACACTTTTTGGCCTAGGTGATATGCCATACGCCAGGACGGTGGTCGTTGTATACCGGCAACTATTCCGTGAGAGAGATGCGGATGTACACAGCGAAAGGCTGACTCACCGAAAATAATTTGGTAAGTTTGCAACCGAGTTTGAAAGCATGCCAGCGGTATGAGAGCCAGAATGATGACTGCGCTCAAACGAGAATCCGCATGCACGTAAACAAATGCGCGGTTCGATAAGTTGGGATACACGGCGCACCCATCAAAATTCATCGTGAAGGCGATGCGAAGCATCAGGGTCTGGCATGTCGAAAAACGGCCATCCATCGCGACCCTTTGCGCTGTTCCATACACGACCGCCTTGCATGCAGTTTATCTTTCCTTCTCCGGGTGGTCGCGTCTGCCACGCATCAAGCCTGTCCTCGATATCAGACTGGTCGAGGAATCCGGCAAACTATTCAGAGATGGGCTTTGAGGGTGACGAGTTGGGGTTTAGCGCTCTTCTGTGAGTCCTTGCGATTAGGAATTTCGCTGTTTTGCAGGTGATCCGCCATCGATTTCAAAATCGGGACATCGCACTCGGAGCACCGCAGTTGGTCGGAACCAGGTGGATATATCCATCGGCAGATTTGGCACGTCGGGAGTATGCGGGACTCGTCTGCAAGGCCAAGCTTCAGTAGAGTGGTGCTGAGCGTCGATGGGACGGCTGCATGTCGCACGAGGGAGACCATAGCAACAAACACACAGGACACGAAGCATAAGATTGCATGCGACATGCGGCTGATGGTATTGAAGGTGCAGCCATGTTGCCATGACTCATAAGGAGAACAATCTGCCAGAATCAGTGAGAAGTCGCGTCGCTCAATGTTTGCGACAGCGGAACTGGTGCTGGGTTGACAGGATAAGGCTGGCGGTACGTGCTCGTCCACTTAATCTGCAGGTGCATACGTGAGATCTTTGGCTTGGAAGAGAGCTAGATGGAAACGTGCGCACCATTCTCTGTATGTGTTCCAGCTCTTACTCGTTTTGGTCCATACACCAAATGGTCATCAATAGCAGCTGCATCTGCATAACGCTGGATGTCAGTCAATTGCGCGCAGTAAGGTAGAAAGGATATACTTACGTGCATAAAGGGGCCCATATACGAAGGAGAGGCAGAGTACCAAGATAGGTCCCTTCCTGCAAATAATGAAGGCGTCGGGAGGCTTGGCTGAGGCTGCATGGAGCGCTGACGGCTGCAATCGGGCTTGTATTGCGCTGCGGGGAATGCTGCGTCAGTTCTGCATCCATTTAAAGCGGTATAGCGTCAGCGAGCACCTACATCCAGGGTCAGGGCGGTGCCCCCGTATCTGCGGCGCCCGCTGGCTAAATGGATTGATGGCAAGGATGCAGACCGACTCGCCAGCCTTCAGTGCCTTCCGCACCTTCTGACTGATATACGACATCGAATGGCGCTGCAATTGGATGCTTCGACTTTAAACCACAAGTCCGTAATTAAGAAGACGCGTTAGTGAAGTTTGGCCGTGCTTGGCTCAAAACGTGGCCTCCCTTCTCCGAGTCCGCCATGGTCGATGATGTTGCTGGCCTCGCGCGCATTCTCCGAACACCCTCCCAACGCGCATCGATCAACCCTCCTGCCCACCCATTGCTGCACTCATGCTGCCTCCTCCTAAGCGCTTGAAATATCAGTTCGATGCCAGCAGCATGCCAAAAATCTAGGTACGTCCGATTCTGGCGCGAAATTCACTTCGCCCCGTCTGAGCATAATCATAATCCAACTCCACCAGCCTGGTCCTCCTTCATACAAACGCACCAAGACTACCGCCAAGCGTGTCATTTACGCGCGACCGTCACGGCACAATAGCAGACCCCACAGAGCCGACGCTACTGCAGCGAATGCGCAGACTGGAATCACGCCTGCGATCGCTGCCCCCCACAACTCTCGTTGGCGCCTGGCTGAGAACAAAGGCCCGTCCGCCCCACTGCTCCTTTCGATCCTCACTAGCGCCTTCCTTTCGGGACGGCGACAGGCATTCCTTTCGGAGCAAAAACGAACGGGCTGGCCATCCCTTCCGGAGCGCACACGACCAGACCCGCGCCGGCACAGGGCAGCGCGCCAACGGGTCCCGGTATTCAGCTCAGCTTCCACCACCTCTAGCCGCCGCGTCGCGGCAGTCCTTCGTCGACGCAAAGTCACGGGCGGCAGGTGCCGACCGTGCTGAAGCCTGACATCGCGATGGAGGTGGGCGGGTAGGCGATGGAGCTCAGGATCCAGCAGCGGGAGAAGGAGAAGGTCGCGCGGTCCATGGCGGCGCGGGACAGGGGGCAGAAGCGGCAGCGCGAACTCACCGGCGCTTCACCCCAGCCATGCGTCTCACCTGTCTCACCACTGTCCACCGCATCACACACCTCATCACCCAGCAGCGGGAGCTCATTCTCACGCAAGATTTCGTAGGCCGACTGATCGTCCCCGTGCCCTTGTAGCATTCTAGCGACATGCATGCGGCAGTGCCCGACCTTGTAAACGGTGTCATCTCCAAGGGAGCTCCTTCTCCTGGCGCATGTTTGATCGAAGCTACAAAACGGTCCCGCTTCCACTCGCTGCGCACGAAATAGCCCATCGCGACGGTGCCTCCAAGCTCGTCGGTTACGCCCTGGCGTACTTCAACCTAAGTCCTGGTGAGGAAAACGAAAGCTTGGCGATACCACAAGTACAACCACCATACGCGAGAAGCTTCCCAATGCGCAGTCTTCCGCATCATCCGCGTATCCATCCTAATCGAGTTAATCAGGACGAACAACGCAGACTATTTCGAACTATATCTCTTCCATGCGCTGCGGGGTCGGGTATATCAAGCAACAACATATGCAGGCGAATACGGACGACGGTCGCGAGGAGTTGGAGCAAGCTTTGAAGGAAATGTTTAACCGTATGGGGTGGTCACTCTCAAGAACGCCCCCAACCTTCCGTGCGATCGAAGTTCCAGCAGTATCTTCGTCACCCCAGACCAGTGGTAACTATTGATCTTTCGGGGACGACATAGGCATGCTGATTTATTGGTGCGCATCTAGGATGGGGTAATGGCGACAACAGCTGGATCCGTCAAGTCTCTCACATTCGGACGATATCGCATCTGTGAACTGGCCGAGACAGGCTGAGCCAAGGCTGAGCACGCTATCGCACTCTTAATGAGGCAGCTGGGAACAAACTTTAGCAACGAGGAGACCCTATGGACATTCCCACAATCGCGGTCACTGGAGAGTTGTGACCACAGCGCTCAATGTTGCCGAGCGGCTTCTTGATCATGCACGCATAGCTCTGCACCCGCAAAACATCTGTGACGCACGATGAGTCGAGGAGGCTTGGATATCGAAACTGAAGCTTGATAGCGGATGCTAGAGAGGCTATGCTATGTGCATCCTTGCTTGAAGGTTGCTGTCGCGCTGCAGAAATCTGACATAACCAGGCACGACTTGATTGAAGATGTCTTTGGAAAAGAACGCCAGAAGGAGAGACGAGATTAGGGTCAACCTGCAAAGTCCTCTCTACATAAACAACAAATGTCTACATAATTGTATCACATTGATTACTACTGCGAGTGATGTGGCATGTTGCCCTTCAATAGCATAAAATCATCGTGCTCCTTCTTCATCTTCCCACCCCTCCCGACTCCCGTGTGCCATGTAACGCCTGTATCATTTATGGTGGTCGGGTATCGTCCGATCCCCTCCTTCCCGCACCAGTCGAAATCAACCAGCTTGGCGGTCTCGCCGTCGACCATGATGTTGGGCAGACGAAGGTCTCCAAAGACGAAATCCTCGTCATGCAAGACCTTCACGGCATTCCGAACGTGCTCGTATTGCTTCACCGAGAGCGGTGCGTGGATATCGTAAGCAGTCCTGCCTTCCAGAAACTCCATCACCACCATTTTGAGGGAGCCACAACTCCCGTGGGTGTTCCCTTTGTCGAAACCCGAGTAGAGGAGCCTTGGGGCTAAGCCCTTGCTGGCCAGCAATTTATGGGCGTCGGTGTTGTATCGCTGTGCAAACTTGACCACAACGAACTCGTTCTTGTTGGTGAGTGCTTTGAACACAGGTTTCGTCAAACTCGACGGCAGGAGTTTCTCGAGATAATGAAAACCAACAAGTTCGCTATCCGGTCCAGGATACGAGCGGATGTAGGGGAAGAATCGGGTGAATTCAGTGTCCATATCGCCAAGCTTCAAGTTCTGATAGTGATTAGTGAGCGACTGGAGCGACACACGCAGCGCTAAGAGCACACGCGCAGAGCGTTCCAGTTGGGCGCGATCAACAGGATCAACGTCCAGCTGAATCCAATCAGTCAAGGGTTTAACTGTGACGTAGTCTGTGAACACGGCGCCGAGGACCCTGATGTGAGGCCCTGCAATGCCGATGAGGAAGCATGGACAGTTCGAAGTGGCCAAAAGCTTTTGTATCTATAGCAGTTCAACGGAAGATCATTATCAAACAAAATTCGTGAGCGCAATGGAAAGTCTTACATCTTGCTGCGCCATATACAACGCGTACGAGAAAGACGCCTGCACGACTGGGTCACAATGTCCGATACCAAACTCGTTCTTCACTTTCATGACAGCGAGGAAGGCTACCGTCTCTTCCAGGTGCAATGTTATCACTCTATCGGCGGGGTTGGTATCCCTTGCTGTAAGGTTCGCGGCAAGAAGTTTCTCCAGATTTGTATGCATCCCCTCCTCGCGGGCGTCTTGATCCTTGTATAGCTCTGCAGCTTGAACACATAGACTGACAACGTCTTTGTAATCTTCTGGCGAGATTTTGAGGGTTGTTTCGTTCGCATCGGTCCTGAATTTGTCGAAGACGGGGTGATAAAGTTCAATCGGAAGTCCGTGATTTTGCAATGGCCGGCCGTTCAAGATGCGCATTTCCGCATCCTCTTGTATTGCAAGGAACTTGCCTGCCAAAGCAGACGAGGACGGCGGCGGTGATTTCAGGCGAGCCAATACTACTCGTTTTTGCCCTAAGGACTAGATTAGTAGGAAGCTATCATTGCAGATAAGTTAGAGACTCACTCTGTTCCAATCTTGGACCATCAAGACGACGGTCATTTTCAACGTCTGGCTGAGGTCCCGGGACAGCAGCGACTGCCAGCAACGTCGTCTGTGATCAATAAAACACAGAAGAGGAGGCATTGCTCACCCTCGTGTCCTCGCACCAGGATATGGAGATATCCGTCCAACGAGTCGCCAAACACGTTTGACACCTTCATCACGCCATTTAAAGCCTCTTCTTCTTCATAGGCGTATGCTTTGACCGTCGTGTTTAACTGTGAGTCGACGGCAATCGAGACTTTCCATAGACAAAGATCCATGGGGTCGATATGGGCAAGGGCCAGCGGGGTCCGGTCCTTGATCGCAACTTTCAAACCCTCTACAGTCGCTGTGCTCGCAATACGAATTGTGAATGTTGTCTTATCGCCATATAGGAGGCAGTTGAGGGTGAGCTCGCGTGAAGCCATTGTAGCAGTGAGGATGTAGCAAAGCTTGACGGAGAAGGTGCAGAACTAGATTGTGTGTTGACCAGTGACTTCCATCATCTCGAGTGCGGCATTTCTCTTTGCCTCCCTCTGCTGCCGGCGAGCTTCGCGTTGCTTGGAATTGACCTCCAGTTGGCGAACTTTGCGCTCTTCGTGCAGATCCATTCGGAGCACATCAACCTTGCATCAAACACAAGCCGTACTATCGACCCCGTAGAGCACGCGAACGTGCACACCCCAGTCGTAGGCTAAACATGCCTGGCAACAGCTAACACCTCCCACCATTCCCGAAACTTGGGTCGCTGGATTATGTGGTTGAACTGGTCCGATTGTAGGGTCTCGACTGCAAGGGTAATGCTTTGATAATGACCGGCCGTCACCTCCCCTTGAAGAGATCACGGCCCGACCTCAGACAGTGTATCACCATTGATCACGACGATGCGGACCCTCTGTGATCAAAAGCTAGACGACTGAGGTATGTTAGATCAATATTTGATCAATGTATCACAGTCAACGCACCATGGCGCTCTCGAGACAGTTCGTTGGCTCAATAACAAGGCGCGAATAGCGGGAAGCCTAAGCGAGCAAACCAAGCAGACGACCGGAAACGATGCGCCTTTCAGGGTCTACAGGTGGGCGCGTGCATTCCAGCACGGCGGGCGAGTCCTTGCCCTTGAGGTACCGGCGCAGAGTCACATCGCGGCCGCAGCTCAACATATTCGGTATCGGCCGCAGCGGGCGCCTACGCTTATAACTAGTCCCCTTCCATCAGGACAAGAACCCTGTACTATATAGTAAAGCGGAACAACAAACATGAGGCCTCACAAGGCCTGCTTCACATATTAACATCAATACACCTTGAGCTCTTCAGGCGAACCCATCATGAACATTGTTCTCTGATTCGACACCCACTCTTGCTCAATGACGCCCAGTGACAAACCCGTGAGGGGTAGGATTACCGGTAAGCATCAGAGCGTGATCGTGGTGCAGATGAGACGATTCTTACAATCGAGCAGACTTCAAGTGTAGCAAGCCTTTGGGGAGCCAATTCCCCAAGAAATCGTTCTATATCGAGATCACTGGATTCAAAACATCGTGCGTCAAGGGAGGGGAATCCGTGCTTTCATGGGGCGATAAGTACATATTGTACGAAGTATCCTTGCCTCTGTCGCCGCCAAATGCTAACATAAGACTGGCAGTGGTGCCGCTGGCTCTTCGAAGATATGCATTGAAGTGTTTCAGCGTCGCTACTTCCGTAAGAACAAACGAATCGGCATGTTTGAGGATACCATCGAGTCATTGTTCCAAGAGTCATTGTTCCAAGAAGGGTCTTCAGGTGATATTTCAATTCACCCACTGCCGTTGATTCGCTATTGACTGTTGGCCAATCCCAAAGAGGTTGCTCGCGCGCTGCGAAACGACTTCAACATGCCATCTCCTGTCAGTCTCACGTTCTCAATCTCTACCCTATCAAACGATGCAGCCAGCAGCTCCGAGGAGGTGCTTTCGCAAGCCCGTGAAGGCCTGAGTGGGATGAAAGGCGAACCGTCTGCTTTAGTGAAGGTGGCTGGCATGGCTCTTCAAGCCCCAGGTACTCCGAGGCCCTTCGGCGATATCTGCAGCTCAGTTATCGAGAAACTGGAGCTCTTTACGAAGATCACAGATGAACTAGCTCAGGTACGGCCCTCATTTTCTGACTTGAAATTAATGTCGCTAAAGTCATCGAATCTCAAGATCCATCCGTATGCTCGGACAGCGTGTATGATACTATCAGTAATCCCAAAGGTATGCCATTATTCATCGCTGAAAGCCAATATGTTAATGTAGCTACAATAGATTATCATCGGGCAAAAAATTCGCGACAACGCCGTTTATCATTTGATGGAGACCATCGACGATATTCACTCGTTTCTCAAGGACGCCGAACCTCTGAAAACAATCAAGTCCCACAGCAAGGTCATCGTAGCATTAGGCTCATTGACAGTGGAATGCGCGTATCTCATCTGAGATTACAGCATGGACAAGAACTTCTGTACGTGCTCACCTTTGTCCACCAGTACCTTATTTAATACTACCATTTAGGGACAAGAATCGCGAAACTTACCTTCTCCGGCGTGGAGTCGACGATCAAGCAGTACGAAAAAAGGTTCCAAGACCTGCAGGCGCATTTCAAAGGGAGCGCACTGGTAAACATCGACATCACTGTCATGCGTTGTTTGCGAAAGATCGAGAATATGAGTGAGCACATCGAGAACATGAGTGAGTACATCATTCGTCGTCCTAGTGAAAACAATGATTAAGCACCCTTCAGATACGGACCTCATCATCGGTCACTTGCCTTACGCTGATGGTGCCGGATTTGACCCAGACAAGAGCTGTATACGAGGCACTCGCATAGCGGCTCTAAAGGAGATCCACGAGTGGATCAACAAGGAAGATGGCGATGATACAGCTCGGATCTTGGTCCTAACCGGTGTGGCAGGTGTCGGCAAATCTGCCATCGCCAACACAGTCGCTCAACACTACGATGCAGTCAAACGTCTGGGATCCTTCGTTTCCTTCGATCGTGCCGACCAGGCAAGGCGCCATCCTGGGAATCTATTGAGCACCGTCGCTCGAGACATTGCTGATCTCGATCTAAACTGGAAGTCAGCCCTGTATGATACGGTGAAGCATAGCCACTCCCTACGCAAGAATACTTCACCGATCCGACAGATGGAAAGCTTCGTGCTCGAGCCCGCGAAAGCGCTTGCTATTGTTGGCCCAATAGTGGTTGTCATAGACACATTGGATGAGAGCGGCGATGCGCTAGCACGCAGATCTCTACTCAAAGCGCTGGCCGAGAACGCTTCCAAGTTACCTCGCAATTTTCGAGTTTTGATCACATCCCGCGCGGAAGACGACATCGTCCAAACGTTCTCGGACAAACTGCCCCATATCCAACAGCAGACCATAAAAACTACAGATGAGGCCATGGACGCCGACATTACCAAGTTCATAACGAAAGAACTTCTCGAGTTTGATGAGGATCTAGAGCAACACCCGGAATGCTCTGACGGCAAAGGGGTCAACATGCTCGTCAATGGATCTGGACGCTTGTTCGAGCGGGCGGCAACCGTGTGCCGGGTCATTCAGAATGGGGGAGACGATGTCCCTGTGCCTGCACTCCTGCTTAAAATGGCCGCTGTAGGCAGCGAGCTCGACGACCTGTACACAAGCATTCTGCGCCAGACGTTCCATGACAAAGCCATGCCTCGTTTCAGGCAGGTCTTGGGCGGTATCTTAGCTGCGAAGGAGCCCTTGCCCATGGCATCTCACTCAGCTATCCTGCAATCGGAGGGTGAAGAGAAGGACATTGTCTTGAGGACAGTCGGGCCCCTAGGCTCACTCTTGCACGGCGTCGGCCAGAACGAAAGTCCTCAAGTTCCGATTCGCGCCCATCATACCTCATTCTTTGATTTTCTACAAGATGAGAAACGCAGCAAGGAATTCTTCGTGGATACCACTAAACAAGACCGAAACATCGTTCTGGGATGTCTTCGCGTCATGAAAGAGGAGCTTCGATTCAACATATGCGGCTTGGAGACCTCCCACGTCCTTAATGCCGACGTTCCTGATCTGCCGGCCCGCGTACAAACACACATTACGCCCCACCTCCTGTATGCCTGCCGATTCTTGCGTGTCCACCTGGAAACCACCACACATGACAAGCAGGTCGGCATCGAACTCGAACATTTCCTGCGCGAACATCTCCTCCACTGGCTAGAAGTCCTTAGCTTGACCAAACTTGACAATACGGCGTCAAGATGCTTGAGCTCAATTGCCAAATGGAGTCAGGTGCGTACCCGTCATGATGACACTGGAATCGTCTAATCCCAGTCCCCGCAGAGCCACAACGCCGACCTCGCCGCTTTCGCCAAAGACGCAAAAATGTTTGTCAATGTGTTCGCACCGGCCATTCACCAGAGCGCACCTCACATCTACCTATCGGCCCTGCCGTTCGCACCCAAACTGTCCCTCGTTTCTCGGCAATATCTGCCGAGATATCCGTCCACGATTCACCTGACGTCAGGGAGCGTAGAAATGTGGCCGGCGGCGCTCAGGACGCTGGACGGGCACACGAGCGGCGTCACCGCCGTTGCCTATTCGCCAGACGGCCGGCACATCGTCTCGTGCTCTCGCGATAAGACGATGCAGATCTGGGATGCAGAGACGGGGGAGGCGGCGGGCGAGCCGCTCAGAGGCCACACTGAGCAGATCCTGTGTGTCGCGTACGCGCCCAATGGCAGGCGCCTCGTCTCGGGCTCCAGCGACAAGACCATTCGGATCTGGGATGCGGAGACGGGGGAGGCGGTGGGAGAGCCCCTCAGAGGCCATACGAGCTCGGTCATGTCCGTCGCGTGCTCGCCAGATGGCAGGTACATCGTCTCGGGCTCTGGCGACCAGACCATTCGGATGTGGGATGCGGAGACGGGGAAGGCGGTGGGAGCGCCGCTCCGGGGCCATGCCCACGTCGTCTGGTCCGTCGCATGCTCGCCAGATGGCGGGCGCATCGTTTCGGGCTCGGGCGATAAGACGATTCGGATGTGGGACGCACGGACGGGGGAGGCGGTGGGGGCGCCGCTCAAGGGCCACACCGCGCTTGTGATGACCGTTGCCTATTCCGCCGATGGGGCGCGCATTGTCTCGTCCTCGTGCGATAACACGATCCGCGTCTGGGATGCAGAGACGGGCAAGCCGATCGGGCATCCAATACACGAGTCCGCCCGCGTGCCCAACTCCGTCGCATATTCGCCCAATGGCGTGTATATCGTCTCTGGGTACGGTAATGGGATGCTTTGTGTGTGGGACGCGGAGACCGGCGCAGCAATTGGGGAGGCGTTTAAAGGGCACACCTATGCCATCAAATCCGTGGCGTACTCGCCGGACGGGACAGCTATCATCTCGTGCTCCGATGACGGGACGGTCCGGGTGTGGAATGCGGAGACGTGCCAGGCAGGGGGGGTGCAAGTCGCTGAAAGCAGCAGCGAATGGAATGTGGTCACATACTCGCCCGACGGCACACGCCTCGCATCGGCGCCCAGAGAGGGGCGGACGTGTGTCTGGGACGCAGAGACCGGCAGGGCGGTCGCAGACCTGTGCCCAGGGGAGACTGGGTATGTGCAGCCCACCATGGCGACCGCATTCTCGTCGGATGGGACGCGCGTTATCTGGTGCGGCGGGCACGGGCACATTCGGACCTGGGAATCGGAGACAGGTGCGCCGGCCAGAGCCCAGATCCAGCTGGACCTGGGGTTCCGCGCCTACTGCTGCGCCGCTTTCTCCCCAGATGGGACACGCATTGCGGTGCAGGATTACACCCAGGCGGAGGTGTCTGGTGCAGCGGACTACAACCATGTGATCCGGGTGTTTGATGCAGCGACCGGGAAGGCTGTGGGGAGGCCGCACAAAAAGCACACCAGCAGAATGCAGTGCATTGCATATCCGCCCGAGGGGACGTGCATTGCACTGGGCTTTAACACCGGGACGGTTTGCCTTTGGGACCCAGAGACGGGCGGCGATGTGGGAGAGCCGCTCGAGCACGGGAAATCAGTCCACTGCCTCGCGTACTCGCCAGATGGAACGCGCATCGTCTCGGGCTCCGATGACTGCGAGCTCCGCATGTGGGACGCAGAGACGCACGCTGCGGTGGGAGGGCCGTTGAGGGGACACACCGCTGCCGTCATGACTGTTGCGTGGTCGCCGGACGGGACATATATCATATCGGGTTCCAAGGACCAGACGATTCGCGCCTGGGACGCAGAGACGGGCCTGGCGGTTAGGGGGCCATTGAGAGGACACAGCGGCTCCGTGACGTCCATCGCATGCTCGCCGGACGGGACGCGGTTTGCCTCGGCCTCAGCCGACAAGACGATCCGGGTTTAGGATGCGCAGCGAGCGACGGTCGTGTCTGAGAGGTGCGTCACCACATTAATCCTGTATCAGTCTTTCTCTGATCAGCCTTTCTTTAAGCAGCGGTACAGCTCCTGAGTTTACAGACAGCTCGTCGCCTGAAAATGGCTGGATATTGGCGGCTTCTTCTGAGCTGTTGTTCTGGGTCCCCCCATGGTACCACATGGGCCTCCTTAGGCCCAGCAACACAGCTTTCATAGCTGCTTACGCGCCGGTGGAGCTGGACTTGAGCACTGACTTCGTCCATGGGTCCAATTGGCAGCGATGCAGGCGGGATAAGTAAAATGCCGCATTAGTGGGAGCCGTTCCAAAACATTTCATCGCAGGTTCAAGCGAGGTTCGAGGTCGGTTCGCGCAAGCAGCTTTAATCCTTTGTCGTCTACTTTTGTCATACATCGTTGCTTCATATCTGTTCAGTTGGAGTAGGCGGGTTGCATTTGAATATTTGAATGGTGAAGGTGCAATGACGTTGAACGTTGACGCGATGCTGATGCGGGGCCGGTGGGTTTATAGCTTGCTTTCCGCCAGTTCGAAGCGTTCCTGCTCGAGATTTGTCCACCACACTCCGAAGCTACGATGCTTCCAACAGGTCTCATTCAAAGTGCCCACAGTGAGCTGGCGACGAACGCATGCTGCAATTTCTATGGACTTTTCCCGGCAACGTGCAGCTTGGACCAAAAGTGAATGATTGATAAGATGTTAGAAAGGCAAAAGCAAAGGCAACCACCAGGACTGACAAAGTCGAGAAGACGCCTGCAGACGCGTTAGCCGCCGATCCGCGAGACAACATCGACTCATAATCCCCAAGCCATAGCCTCTCCCCGCAGAGCTCAAATCCCTCATCGCCGCCCACCTCACAGCCCTAGCCCTGTCCACGCTCTCGCCGCTCTCCCTCGCGTCCGTCGCCTGGGCTCGCAAATGGAGACGGATGCGCAAAGCTGGCCACGCTCGACGTGCGCGGGCTCAACCGCGCGTCCTTCCTCGCGCTCGCTTCTTTCCTTTCGGCCCTGTGCTCGAACACCTGCGCCTCGCGTTGTTGGAGGATATCGGTGCTGATGGTGCGTCGCGTCTCCTTCTCCGTCCCGCGCGAACGAACGCTAACATGCCCCTTTGCCTTTTGCAGATTTGGAAGCGACACCTATACACCTGCACACGTCTCTCAAGACCCTGCACACAACTGCCCCCTCCCTCGCATCACCCATCCTCCTCCTGCCCGTCCCGCCCCTCCTTTCGTCGTCCAAATCTGGAATGGGAGTAGCCCCAGCACTAACGCGGACCCTCCACTCCCTCAGCCCCGCGCCCAGGCTCCGCCGCCTCCCCTGGGCCATACGCACCCCCTCCTCGTCGTCCCCCGCGCTGAAGGTGTGCGTATACGGCCGGCCCGAGAGCATCCTGTCCGAGATCAGCACCATCCCCGCCCAGCCCCAATGCCTCGGGTCCCTCGAGAGGGGCGCCTGGAGCGCAGCGGCATTCAGCCGGACGTGCGCGCTCAAATCGGGCTCAGACGGGCTCGGGCACGGATACCCGCACACGCGCGCCCAGCGCCGCAAGGCCGGCCGCGCAGCGTCGATCTCCCTCGCGCTGTGCCGCTGCGGTAGACAGCTCCACGATCGCGGGGTACACCGCCAGCGCGCTCGCGCTCTTCGCGGGCGGCGCGTCCGTCGGGGGTATGGGTTTGGGGAGCGTGGGTGTGGGCGTGAGCGCGGAGGCGGCGGGGATGGTGGGCGAGGCGCTGGCGCGGTGGGCGGCACGGTGGGGCTGGTGTTCCCGTGGCTGCTGCTCGCGCCAGTCGTGCTCGCGGGGGCCGTGATGTACGCGGGCGGGCTGGGGGGGCATGATGGTGGCGACGACGAGGAGTGAAGGAACATCCCACCCCACTCCACCCCCCCGGTTACAATTTTGACACTTGACACTTACGACGAATAGTGCACATACGAACGAACACAAACGCACGGACACCTCCCTCATTCCTCCTTTCATTTTATTCTTCTTTCTCGGGTTTCAGTTTATTGGCTTGTTTCTGTGTATCGCCATCACCCCTTCTCCGCTACGCTGCTGCCACATTGTATGGCTCCTAGACTCGGGCCTCAGACTCGTTTCGATTTCGGTTATCTCTATAATGGCGATGTTAATGAATGCAAAGGATGCATGCACACATAAACTCTCGCGATCTCAGGACCCAGATATCTTGTCAACAATGTACTGTTGCGCCTATGAAGCAGCAATTGCAAGGATTTGGCAGAGCGGACAACTTGTTCGAATTCGTGGGTGGCAACCCTCACCCTCAAGTCTCCTGGCCCATACCGTACCGAGTACCCGAGCAGTTCGAATTCCAGATTGGTCGTACACTGCGCCCAAACTCAACTCATATCATTAATTTGCTTATAAGACAAGCAAGTAAGAGTTTATGTAGCCAGAGTCGTTTTCGTTTTGAGCTCGCGCGCGCTGCTGTGCGGAGACAGAGGATCGATTGATTTTAAAAAAATGCTGCGATCCTTAGCCGTGTAGATATATGTAAGTACACATCGAGCTCCTTGCATCTTGAGAACGTTTGAAGTTTACTCTGCGGTAATGTCATTATACTTCGGGGTGCTGCAGGTTCTCCAATTACAAGCATGATTCAGGATCCTATACTTAGTAGCTTTTTCGGCTTCTTTGGTACGAACCCCTGGTCCCCCAACTTACAACTCTGTTTGGTGTTCAGCACGACACGGAGGT